>PVJA010016286.1:0-43761 GCA_004027025.1 Myocastor coypus | reverse complement strand
ACACACACACACACACACACACACACACACACACACACACACACACACACACACAATACTGACAAAGATTCAGAGGCAAAAGGAACGCTTTCACACTTTCTTGATGAAAATGCAAATTAATACAATCACTGTGGAAATCAGAACATTGATTCCTTGAAAGATTATAAATAGAGTTACCATACTGCTCAGATATAGTACTTCTGGGTATTCCTCAAAGAATTAAAGACAGCATACTATGGTGCTACCTGCATGCCCATGTGGCAAATCTCACGATGGCTAAGCTGCGGAAATAGTCTCGATGACCATGAAGAATAGATAGAGAAAGTGTGGTTCATGTACACCACCAAGTAGCATTCTGCCATAAAGAAGAGTGAAGTCATGTGGCTTGCAGGAAAATGGATGGAACTACAAATGATAATGATAAGTGAAATTAGGCAAGTTTAGGAAATTGGATATTGCATATTTTCTGTTATCCATGCAGTTCTAACATATGACAAGAAACTAGAAAGTACACTTAGTGATGGAGAAGGAGATCATGGGGGAGAGGAAGGTAAGGGATATTGATAGGGATAAAATGATCATAGCTGTTATATGTATGTATAAATATGCCAGAAGAAGGCATATTTTTTGTATTACTAATACGTGCCAGTAAAGTTGCCCATAATAAAGCTACAATTGAAAGCATAGAAGCAGAGCAGTAAAACTGAATTTGTGTAATTTGAAAATAAGAAAGTATAGGAGTTGGAATCTGGAGTTCCCTGAGCTATTGTCACAAAGGCACACTGATACACTGCATCACTTTTGGGTTGGCCTTTGGGAACTAATGACAGTTCTAAGCCAGTTTCAACACTGCTTCTCTCACCCTCTTACCATAGGTGGAATAGTACTCTTTGTCTACCCAGGGGCATTAAACAGAATCTTTGGAACATTGAAAAATATTTGGAATATTCTTAACTTGGGAGAATTTGCTCCACGAGGTCATTCTTGTCCATGTCCAGAATACCACAGCTGGCCAGACATTTTATGTGGAGCGTCTTCTTTAAGATGTTCCATTTTATAGATTATCCATAAATAACCTCCCATGAAGGAATAGAATCTTGCAGAAGACAGAAACATAGTGAAGGCCTACAAGACAGAGCCAGCATTAGAAGGCAACTAAATTGTGCTGTGCTTACAGCTAGGCTCCAATCCATGTAGACAGAGAGAAGAGACAGGTGTCACCTTATATTCTACCAAGGTCCAGTACTATTTAACATTCTCTTTTCTTTTTTTCCAGTACTGGGGCTTGAGCTCAGGACCTTGTGCTTGCCAGGCAAGCACTTAAGCTGCTGAGCTACATCCCCAGTCAGTCTAACATTTTCATTGTCCAAATCTGGGCACCATACAGCTATCCTTCTAGACAACATGGTTTGCCCAAGGGGTGACTGTACACCATTGGACACCTTATAATCGTCATCTTTAGGAAACTGTACAGGAAGAAGTTGACATTTTTATGGAAAGAGGTGTTGTTTCTGGAGGAGTAAAGTGTTCTGTGAGAATAATTCAGTAACAACATAAAGGAATCACTGCCAATGTCAGTGAGACTGAAACAGTGAAAATATTCCTCAAGAAAACACTGTCATTATGTTCAAAATCCAAAGTGTAGTATAGAGAGAAATGAGATTTTTTTTGTATGAGGTAAGAGAGGTTTTTCAAACTAAACATTAGAATAAATACCAATGAGTGGTATCCTATTCCTCCTTAGAGCAGTAAGAGAGACCAAAATCCCATTAAGCAATGGTGCGATAAACATATAGGTGTCACAGTGAGATGGCTCAGTAGTCTAAAGTGCGTGCGGAGGAAACTGAAGGTAAGCGCTGCGACTACTCCTCGATCCCTGGCACTACGTGCCGTGCACCCCCACCCTAGGGCGGGCTGAGCCAGCCATGACACAAACAAATAATGACGTTTAAGAGAAATAAATAAAAAAATCTTTTAATGATATAAGGTGACATTTCTGATTTGGGTTCAGCAAGAGTCCCTAGTAGTCATACTCATCGTTGTACATGAGGTTAGTTAATTCACTAGAGTAGTGTTGTAAAATATCGATACAAAGACTTTCTTTTTCAAAGTACACACAGACTGCAACATTGTATGCCTCTTATAGAAACCTGAGGCCAAGGATATAGCTCAGAGTCATAAGTACCTGCTGGCAAGTTCAAATTTCCCAGTTCTATCACCAGTACCAAAACCAAAACCAAACCAAACAAACAAATATGAATATCTAGGTGATTCCTCTTATGTATGCCAGACTACTTTAAGAAAACATGTAGGGTTATATACAATTATAAAATTTTCTGTGCCTAACTCATATGTATTTTTGGTCTTATCGTTTTCAAGCTTTTAAGAATGGACATTAGGAAGATGATAAGTGAAGAAAAGTACAAACTAACCCATAGTGAATACTGGTCAAACCCAACAATTCCTGGATATATTTAATTGAATTGGAATGGAAATTTCTCAGTTTGAAACTACTGATACCTTTTTCAGAATCATTTAAATACTGTGATATTTAAGTTGTGACTGAGAAATCTTATTTCAAAACCAATTCCTATGTGTTTATTCCCGAGACTGAACCATAGTGCTTGCTGCCATAGTGGTAAAAATAATCTGAATCAGATATTCAGTGGATTTGGGGTTTGAAACAACAAACAAGAGACTGACTAAATAGACTTTTACATTATTCCTTAGGAAACAGTTTAAAATATGGAATTTAGGAAATCTCAAATGTCATCGGAATAGTACAAAGATTATGGCAAGTGTACTTCTCTTAAGTAAGACTTATTTGAAAGACTCCCTTTCAAATTTACTTCTGCAATGGCTAAGATAGCAGAAGCACAAGGGTCAAATTAAATCAAAAGCAGTGCACTGTGGAGTTGCTCAGAAAGCTGAGATCACAGAATCACCAGTGAAAGTGGGGTTTACTGCACATTAAGCATGAAAGTTCTCATAAAAAGGAGGAAGGATATTGATCCCTAGTGGAAGGATACTGAAGCTGGGAGCAGAGGCAGAGGTTCAATCCTTGGAGAGGCCTTGTGCTTTGGAAATGCTGTCTCTCAGCTTTGGAAGTCAAGCCTCAGTCAGACACACTCATTACTGCTCTGTCATGTTCATGATAGGCATGAGGATGTGCGAGGTGAAGGAAGGCAAGATAGGGATTTTGTGTTTCAAATATTTTGAGACTTCTCCTTTAGTTGTGTGTAGGTATGGTCTTCTTTGGAGTGGTGTAATAGGCAGAGCCAGAATGGCGCGGGAAGAAGAAAATGTAGCAGCAAAAGCCCAAAGTTAAGTAGAGACATATACCTCTCCCAGGACTCTTTCCCAAAAGACCAGGGCAGAGAAAAAAATGTAACTGTCAAACAACAGATAATAGCATCTTCCCCACAATCATGCTGTTCTTTAGCTGTCTCCTTATGGCCTAACAGGTATGGCTACTAGCAATGATTAGTTGGAAGGTAATCGTAGGTCAGACAGAGAAGATTTGGTCAATGTGGCCTCTTAAGATTCCTGAGACTGTCACTGATTTGACTAGAGCAAAAATTCTGTGCTCAAGATCTTCTACTATATGTACCACAGGAAGGGAAAAAAATCCCTTTTCAGTAGGCAGACTGAAGTGTGCCTAATGCAAAAAAAAGTAGTCCTAGTTAGAGGAACAGTACTCTCATGGACTTGCCTTTCAGGTAAAAGTGTGTTTTCCTCAGTAGCCATAAGCACCTTTTGTCAGATGATGAGTTGACTGGGCAGCTTACATGGCAGAGGTGTTCTGGTGTCCTTGCTTGTGGCCAAGTCACTGAACCAGGCTCAATGACTTTGACCTTGTATTTCTCTCTTTTCTGGGGCTCTTTCCAGCCTACGCAAGAAGTTTGTGTCTGATGAGTCTGTATTTCTTGCTGGAATCTTAAGTAGTATTAATGGCCATCTACCTGGGCAAGATGGACAAACAGATTATTTAGTGTTTATGTAACCTAGGGTTGCATTTCAGTTGACCAGTCTACCTAGCCAAGAGAAAGGCACCTCTCTGCCTCCTTGGATATGAAGCACAAACACCATGAAGCTCAGTTAGTTGCTCTGCACACAAATAGACCTGAAGCAAAGAAAGATGTGCTCTTAACATCATCAGTACTTTTCTCAGGGATTTGTAGTAGCAGTAATGCTGATGAGTGACATCAGAGTCCAAAGATCCAGTTTCAGCACAAGCAAATGCAACTGGGCTATTCCTATCTACAGCATTATCAAGGCAAGGCTGAGAATGAAGTGAAGACATGTCCTTAGAAACCAGAAGGAACTTACAGCCGGCACCTGGATGAATGCAGTTGCCATGGAGGTGGCTAATAGTCTGCCTTTGTGGGACAAGGACTCCAGATATGAGAGCCATGGAGACCTAAGTAAAGAGGCTGGTTCTAGAGGTAGACACTAGGTATAACTAAATGGAATGCGAATCAAGTTCATAGGGAGAGCCAATTGAGACAATATTTCTGATACTATGCCTAAGATGTTGCTTAGCCAAACGTTGTAGTTAGGGCTCACAAGGGGGAACAATAGAGGATACATAATTTATAAGATTATTTATGGCAGTCATCTGAAGAATCAGATAGACAAAGGGACGGCAGCACGTGTGTCCACACGCTGAAGAACAAAGAATCCAGCTGAGGGCCTGGATGCCAAGCTGCTATGCCACCAGGGTGCAGCCTGAAGCCTACAGCTCCTCAGTGTGCCTCCCCCTCATCCAAGTGGAGGCCCAGAGGCTAGGACAATGCCTTCTGCAGGCCTGTTCCTGGATGGGTGCTGCATGGGCCCACAGGGCAGTGGTGCAGGCTAGAGGACCCAACCCAGTGAGATGAGGGACCTGGGCTCTCTAGCTGAGTGATGTGCAGGAAGCGACCCCCAAAGGAAAAAGCAGGGCTCCCCACAAAAAGACCACAGCCCACCTCAGCAACAGCGAGGTGCAGCACTCCTCTGAGGATGGGGGAAGCTGTCTTCATGGCAGGAAAGCCAAAGGGACAAGCTCCTTCGGAAGGCTGAGCGGTGCAGCCTGCTCCCCTCCAGAGCCAGGAAGCCATGCTCAAAGTGAGGAGCACAGTGTCCCCAAGGTGAGCCCTAGCCCTTCAGAGTGACAGGGAGTCCCGAGCTCCGCTGAGAGTGAGACCCGCTGGGTACATCAGCAATGTCATCAAGAGAAGCTCCTGCGAGCAGAGCAACAGGTCCTCTGGCTTCTCACGGCACCCACTGGCTGACCTCCCAGCCTCTCCGCAGCTTCTGTAGCTCTGCCTCTTAGGCTTCTGGCCTAAAGCCTCAGCTCGGCCTGCCCCGCCCAGCCCCAGGCTGGTTCAGCTCACCTGGGGTTAGAAGTTGCCCACCAGTTGTCAGTCTACTGCAGCAAGTAATTGGTAAATGCTGCTGATAATGAAAATCAACTAGAAGACTGTCCTGAGCCTGGGGATCCACATCACAAAGTTATGTTTTGAAGGTGTAGGACCCTCAATTCATGTTTTTTTTTTTTTAATAAAATAGGTGTGCCTTCTCGGGAAATTCCAACCATATTGCCCTTCAGATGGCCAGTGCTTCTAAGAGTTTTTCATGAATCCAAAGAAACTGGGTCATTTTTCTTGCCCCATGCTTTGAAAACTTACAAAGGATACTGGGACAGGTACAGGAAAGTCACCAAGGTGGCTAGCATAGTATTGATAATACCTAATTGAGCTTTCCATTTTTCAAGTGCCTTTCCATGTGTAATGCCTCTATTTCATTCTCACAGTAGGTCTGCAAGGGAAAGTATTGATATGACCTTTGCAGAGAGATAGAAATGAAGACTCAAAGGAGTCTCAGTCTGCTAGGAGCTCAATGTCAAGGTTTGAGGAAGGTGATACATTTTCTGGCAGGGACAACAGGATATAGCTATTTCAGAGCTGGAGAAGCTAGTACAACCTGTGGCCTAAGGTTTGCATTTTTGCCCTCAAATTTTTCTTTAATGAACATTTGTCTTCGGCTACATATGAAATAAAATATATGATAGCTAGTATATATAAGTACCAAAGCTTCTGTTTTGTAATATTTACTGTAACATATAAAAGAGGGCAAAAACACTGAATCTGTGGGGTGCATATGGTTGCTGAGAAGAAAATTGAAAGCGTAAGTACTGGGTAATATTGACGCGAGAGGAAAAAATATGTGAGTTTTCTGGTTTAGCACTGAGGTTAAGGAAGGACAGCTTGGCGGATATTGTATTTGGAAGATGAAATTCTTCTGAGCAATGTCAAAGTAATAGCAAGCCTGTAACAAAGACCTAGGAGGGAAAATTACTTATTTGGAATTGAAAAGTGGATATGTCTAACTCTAGGCAAAAAGCCTAGTTTGTGCTCAGTTCAGCCAAGTCTGCCACATTAACCCACTCAATGCCGAAGTGAATGAGACCACATCTCAGTGGGAACACACTGCCCTACGCCACCTGCAAGAGTCTGAACTGGAGAGTCCTGAAGGAGGTAGAATCCTGCTTGCTGAAGGACACCTAAATACTATGTGGAAGTCTAAACAGAAGCCCGTTGGGGTTGACAAGGGGCCATTTGTGCATGTGCCTCTTTGCACAAAGCTTGTGATGAATTCAGCCCTATCAGGAACACCTGAATTATGCAGTATATGTTTCGGAGCTTTTTCAAATACTGCTCAGTTGTTCTTCAACATCACTTGCTAGTTTTTGCCCCCTGCAGCAGTGTGTAAAAGTGCTCTGTTCAATTTTCTTCCCAACAGTTGGCACTGGCATGCCTCTAGGTTTGGGTGAGTTGATGCTTGTGGAATGGTACCTCTTCTTAGTTTACATTTCCGTCTAGAGCTACGTGACATTGTATGCTCACTGGACATTGAGAATCCTTCTCTCGTAAGTTACTTTGCGTATTTATGATTTGTAGTACACTTCAGTTAATTTTTATGTGTAGTGAGAGGGAAGGGTTTACACTTAACCCTGGTAACCTATGGTCCCCGCACATTTTTTGTGGTGGTACTGGGGACTAGCTCCAGGGTTTTTATGCTGAGCAACATCTCAAGCCTTTATTTATTTATTTTTTTAAATTTTGAAACAGGGTCCTGCTAAGTTGCCCAGGCTAGCCTCCAACTTATAGTCCTCCTGCCTCAGCCTTGTGCAGTGCTGGGATTGCAGGAGTGTGCCATCATACCTGGCTCAGGCTCAGCAGTTTGTAG
The DNA here is from genome assembly GCA_004027025.1 of Myocastor coypus. Lineage (NCBI taxonomy): Eukaryota > Metazoa > Chordata > Mammalia > Rodentia > Myocastoridae > Myocastor > Myocastor coypus. Next base: position 36,531 of record PVJA010016286.1, on the reverse strand, counting down.
TTCTCCATTCTTTTCTTACTGATATGTAGTGGTGGCTATCCTGCCACCTCAAATGTCCTGTATATTCTAGGACAGTTTCCGGGTATACAATTCTGTTTCTTTCGTCAAATGCATAGGCTCATTTGAGTGGTAGTGCTTGTGCTTGTTTGCCTGTTTATGTTTAATCTTAAAGTTTTGGTTTTTTTAAAAAAGTGCATAACCTGCACAGTATGATTGACCCTTTGTGATATACAGCAGCAGAACCATCAACAGAGCAGATATAGAGCAGTTCCATGCTACATATAGAGCAGTTCCGTCATCGACAGTTCCATGCAGTGCCATCAACAGTGCCGTGGAAGGCTTTCTGTATGCTTCCCCACTGTGGATCACTCATTCCACTTCCTCTGACCACCAGCCCGAGAAACCGATGGCAGCTCATCTGCCTTCTATCCTTTAAGGTTTGCATTTCCTAAGTGTTGTGCAAGTTGTCCGTGGGGCTTTCTTTGCATATTAATACACATTTGCAGTCCATTCATGTTCTTGCATCTGTATCAGTCACTAATTCCATTTTGCTGATGATTATTTCATTGTACACATACACTATCCTTTAGTGATCCACTAGCTGAAGGACATTAGGATGTTTGTAATCTTTGGTGATTATGAATGAAAATGTTATAGTCGCATAAGTATTGTGTATACCATAAGCATGTTTACATTTACTTGGTGTAAATATCTAAGGGTATGATTGCAGAGTTGTATGGTAAAAATATATTTACCTTTAGAAGAAATGATTTGGCTAGCCAAATAGCTCAGTGGATTAAAGCACCTGCAAGCAGTTACAGGTACAGGGGTTTGATCCCCAGGCCTGCCATGCCAGCCCCACCCCGGAGGTGCACTGAGATGGCAGTTGAGACTGGGCATGGTGGCGCGCACCTGTGCTCCCAGCTCTTGGCCGGCTGTAAACAGGTGGATCACTACAAGTCCAATCTAGTAGTAAGACCCTGAACACCCTGTAGGCCCTTCCCTAAAATACAAGATGAATGAATGAATAAATAAGTAAATAAAAATAAAAGACGTCATTAAAAGTATTTTCCAGGGGGTTCTATTGCTTTGCATGCTCACCAGCACTCTCTGAGGATTCTGGTTGCTTTGCCTCCTTGCAAGCCCTTGGTACTGCAGATTGTAAGCATGTGCTACCATCTGACAGTCTCAAACTGTGGTCATAATTTACATGCCCTGCTTGCACTGCCATATACATTTTGGTTTTGGTGAAGTATTTATTTATTTATTTATTTATTTATTTATTTATTTATAGCTTTTGCAAATGTTTTCTTAAATGATTGGATCTCTATTGAATTTTGATAGTTGTATATCTATTCTGTGTAAAAGTCCTTTATGATATGAAAAAAAATTTTTCCCAGGCTTTGACTTTTATTTTTATTATTTTTAATAATTTATTTGAAGAATGGTTTATAATTTTAATGAAGCATAACTTACTTTGTTCTATATTTTGTGTTTTTTATTCATAACTAAGTGAGCCTTTGCTTGATTCAAGTCTCTGATCTTTATGGCTAAGTTTCTTTCTAGTTTCGCAGTCAGGTTTTACACTTAGCTCAATTATCCATTTAAATTTAGTTACATGTAAGGTGGGAAGTAATGAGTTAGAGTCCTGTTTTGGCGTATGACCGCTGGGCACAACTTGCTGAAAGGAATTTTGCTTTCCACACTGCACTATAACATTAACTTCTGCCATCCAGGTTACACTGTTTTGATTGGTACACTTGGATAGTAAATCTTGAAACACTAAGTGATTGTGCTGGAATCTTCCACATTAACACATTTTTAAAATTCTCTTGGAAATTTTAAACAATTTCTATTCCTTTCTTTGCCTTTTTCATATTTATGTCTTTATATTTAAAGTACCTTTCTTGCACATAAAGTATAGTTGGCTTTCTTTACATAATCTGATAATTTCTGCTTAATTATTATGTTTGACAACCTACATTTAATATATTTACTTATGGGGTTGTACTTATAGTCATCATTTTATTACATATTTTCCTTCCATTTCCTATATTCTTGTGTTCATTCATTTCCCCTTTAATATCTTCTTTTGGTATATTTTAATTTTTTATTATTTAATTTCAATTCATCTATTGGCTCCCCTCCCCACTTGCTGCCTTTTAAGCTTGTAATTTTTTTTTTTTTTGCATTTTTGAGACAGAGTTTTGCTGTGCAGTTCAGATTGGCCTTGGACTCACTTTGCAATCCAGGCTGGCCTCAAAACTCACTTGATAATCAGGGCTGGCCTCAAGCTCACAGCAGTCCTCTTGCCTCAGCCCCCAGAGTGCTGGAATGACAGGTGTGTACCAATGTGCCTGGCCTAAGAATTGTTTTCGGGTATGAGATTTAACTGGTGCTATGGAGGCTTCAGTCTGTAGAGACAGCCTTTCAAGCTTCTCTTCAGTTAAAATCATTCTATGGGCGGTAGACAGTAAGATCAGGCAGTTCACTATGATATGACTTCAGTAATGCAGCTGTCCAGTCTGTTTTATCAATGCTCATTGAAACACACAAGTCATACACATTTTAATTAACTAAAGAGGGAAAAATTTTGTTTTACTTATACAGAAGTCTATCACTGTAGCTCTTTGTAAAATTCTGAAAAAAAGAATGAAAAAAATGCTCAATCACCTTTTCTCCTCTCTGGTGTTATTTTCTTTGAATTTGAAGAACTTTGTCTAGAATTTCTCATATATTTCTTATATAGTGACAGAACGTCTCAGTCTCTTTTACTCGGAAGATGTTTTTATTTTGGCATAATTCCTGAAACATATTTTTGATGACTTAGAATTCTGAGTTTAATGTTATTTTATAAAGTACCTCAAAGATGCTATTCTGCTGTCTTCTGCCTTCTGTAATCTAGGTTCATCTATTTTTGGTCTTTTCAATTCAATCTATTATTTTTCAGCACCTGCACTCTATATCTGTCTTTACATTGGTACTTAGGAGTTTGATATGTTTATGATATTAATAAACAGTTTTCCTTTAATCATTCTATTTGGTTTCTGCTAAACTTCTTAATCCTGTACTTTTATATGTTCTATCAAACTTGGGAAGTTTGTGAGCACTCCTTCAAAATAATTTTTTCTGCACTAATTTTCTTCACCTTTCTTTCGGAAAGCACAAAGCTGTGCATTTCAGACCTTGCATTATCCACAAATTCTATCAACCATTCTTCAAGTTCACTGGCACTTTCTGCATTGATCCCAGTTCTGCTATTGAGACTATCTCTGCTTTGTGTTTTTAAATTATGAAATTTTAAATTGGTGTTTTGTATATTTTTCAGTTTTTAAATTTTAAAGTTTGCTGAAAAATTGTCTTTCCACTTATTTCATGTATTGTATGTATCTCATGGAGCATATTTAAAATAGCTACCTTAGAGTCTTTGGCTTATCCTGATATCTGAATCCTTTTGTAGTGGATATTTTTAATTGTATCTTTTCACTCCCTAGTTGATAACATTTTCCTAATTCTTGCTAAATAATAAGACATTGCTCTAGGATATTTGAATTTATTACATGGAATTGGACTATTTAAAAAAATTTTTTTAATCTTTGTGTGTTTGGTATGGAGTCTTACTATTACAGCTCAGACTCATTAGTGATCCTCCTTTCCCAGCCTGCCCAGCTCTCTGGGATTACAGATGAGCCACTATGCCTGGCTTTGTGTTGGACCATCATACAATGCTTTGAAGAATGTGTTTTTTTTTCTTGTTTGTTTTAGCAGATGATCAATCTCAGTGAGCAACAGTACTCATAGCTATGGGTGTGTCTATGCACATTGGTTTATTAGGAGATAGTCCAGCATTAAGGCATGTTTTAAATTGAAATTCGTATTTTAATTATCAACATCTTTGCTCAGCAGCCCTAAGTCTGTTCCTTACTTCTGTTACTTAGAGATTCACCTAAAATTTAGGTAGTTATTACAAACTCCTAGTATAATTCTCAAAGTTTTGCCTTGGGTTGGGGCGATTCACATATGACATAATGATGCACCTGTGGGTTCAGTGCTTCAGACAGAACACATGCCTGACCCTCTCCATCTGAGAGTTCTCCCACACTGTCTACTTATACAATACCTTCCCTTTGATTTTCTCCTGAGATATATGAAATGCCACAGTTCCTCCTTGTAGCTGTTCTTTTCCATTAAGATTGTAAGAAGAAAAGAAAACATTCTCTTTTAGAACCATCTTCAAGTTTCACTCTCCATTAATTACTTATTTGTTCATGTTTGTCTCTGAGCCTTGGTGGTTGCTTTTCATATTTTATTTGGACATTTTATTTATAACCAGTGAAAAAGAGAGGCTATCATGTGTTTTCTCTGCCATGAGATAAACCAGTTTATTTTTGTCTTCCATCTTTTGTTCTTGGGGTTGTTTTAAGGCTGCTCATACCCCAACCTCCATCCCAAATCTGACATAGAATAGTTTGAAATTTTTTCTCCACTATGATATTGCTGATGCCCTTTTGGTACAATGGGTCACTTGGCTCCGTTGCTATAGTCAAGGCAATGTCTTGCATGTCATGTTGTTCCCCTATCTGCGAATCACATCTCAGCTTGGAATACTGTGCTCTGCATCCTCAAACACAGTTCCACCCTAGGCGACAGTTCTACTTCACTTTTCACTTGGCTCTTTACAAAGACTCCTTCAATTCTTTCCATGAACACAGGGCCTACATCCACCTTTCTCTCTCATATAGATATGTTTTAAACTCTTTCACTATAATTTTTACTTAGCTTCAGAATTTTGATTTCAATACTGTTCACTTCTTTATTTCTTTTATTTTCAAAATTTAATTTTTTTGGAGGCAACTTCATCAGTTCTATGCATTTTATCTAACCATTGTGTCATGACTCTTAAGTTTTACTATTGCTTGGACAAAGTACCTGGCACCCACACCTTGAGGAGAGGTTTAATTGGAGTCATGATTTCAGGAGAGTCAATCCACAGTCATCTGGACCTGGGGCAGGAACACCATGGTAGAGGGTACAGAGGAGCAAAGCTACATAGCTCATGGCAACCAGGAAGAAGGGTACAGGGACAGTGCCGAGAGGAAGCAAACAAGGACCAGGCATAGACACACCCATGGCCTGTGCTGACACCCACAACTATGCTTTCCTAATTCCCTCAGTAGTGCTCAAGCCAGTTAGGTTGATATCCAGCTTAACTGTCATATGTGTGCTTGAAGCAGAGAGCTGAGGAGGAAATGTAAAGTTACCTACATCATCTTATGTGTAAGCCCTCAGTAGTAGTCTCTTCTAATCCGTTACAGCTTTGAGAACCATAATACTTCACTATTGAAATCAACAAAATCATCTCCTTTTTACAGATAAGAAATCTAAGGCATAGTTATTTTGAAGTAGGACTAGAACTAACCTCATACTCATGTTCGTGTATTTGTGGTCTTTCTACTATTTAACGTCAGGTTTAAGGTAAGAGGGCCAGGGAGATGGCTCCATGGCACAAGTAACTGCCTGTCAATTGCAAGGTCGTGTGTTCGAATCGTAGGCACTGGTAAAATACCAATGCATGTTTTAAAATTGTAGTGCTTCTCCTCTGGCTTTCAGCTTGTCTTGGCTCTGGGATGCATCTGGCATGGAGAAAGCTTTGTGCACTGGGCCTCCGAGTTATGTTTGTTCATTTCTTGGCCATGCGTCCATGTTCCTCCCTGACATTGAATGATGCCATGATGTCACTCCAGTGACATGCTGCTAAGTTTGGAAAGTATACTCTGTGAACTGCTGAGGAGGCTGCCCTTGAGGTTGTTATTTCTTCTGCGTCTGTTACTGACGTTTACTTCTGCATGAGTGGCTAGCTCCACACTTTTCTTTTTCTCTTACAAATAAAAGCATCTCATCTCTTCTCTAGTGAACATCACTTTGACAAAGAAGACGTGTTGCCCAAAAGGTCTAGGTCTGAGGGCAAAAGTAGTCTGAGATGTGAGATTACATATATATATATATATATATATATATATATATATATATATATATATATGTGTGTGTGTGTGTGTGTGTGTGTGTGTGTGTGTGTGTATTATTTGGTATAGGGCCTCACTATGCAACTTGGACTTGTAATTATCTTCCTATTTCAGCCTCACCAGTGCTGGAATTATAGCCATGTGCAATCACACCTGGTTTCAGTGGCCAACATGGCACATGGCATGAGGTGCTGGGGATCAAACTTGGGTACTTGCGATTGTGTGGCACTCTCTTAGACCACCGAGCTATCTCCACAGCCTTTGTAGATTTATATTAATGTTCTGAGACCACAAAATACATTAACCATTCCTGAGAAAAGTCACAGAAATTATTTGATTTTTTTCTCCTATAACACATACATTTTGTCTCCAACTTTACTGTGTTAGTGCTTATTTCTTGTTTTTTTCTCTTGAGCATATATTTACTGTTTTATTTTATTTCTTTTCACAGCAACACAAAAGATTGAAACCCAGGCTTTCTCACTGAGTTACATCCCCAGTTCTTATTTATTTTTTTATATGGGAACAGGATCACTAAATTTCTTAGACTGGATTCAAACTTGTGCTGTCCCTACATCAGCCTTCCTTCCAGAGTGCTGGAATTACGAGCATCTGATTTAAGTACTAGTCAGTGCTTCTGGTCTATAATGGTCTTGGAAACCAACAAATAATATAGGAAGACTTGTAACAAATTTTTTTTTTTACCACAAAACACATTTCACTGAGGACCAGAATGTCTGCCATATCCAGAGGAAAGTGAATAGAGGATAACAAGGGTCAAAAGAGCAAAAAGATGAAAGCCACAGTCTAAGAAGCTTGGGCTGCTTCGTTTGAAAACAATCATGCAGAGCTGATGTGGGTGTACAGTGATCACTTTCTTAAAATCACTGAAGTTCTTGAGATCTCAAAAGAAACAGGGAACACACTTCGTCGTGTTGATATAGAGCGCAGTGCTTAGATGATGCATACTGGAGTAGAGTAGCTAGAACTGGGAAACCCACAAAGACTGCTTTCAGAGCAAATTTGGGTTTTTTTTTAGGAGAATTCAAGGGTTCCTGGGCATGCATTTGAAGTTAAATTAGAAATGCAACTTACTGTGAGAGTATACTCCACATGAACACAGTGATCACTTGCTGATTGGTTGAAAATAGGTTTTTTTCAGACCAATGGGAGGCAGAAATAATGTTGGCTCTGGTCCTCATATTCTCCAACAGTGGTAATCTCAGTGAGTTTTAAGGGTGCGTGTGTGTGTGTGTGTGTGTGTGTGTGAGAGAGAGAGAGAGAGAGAGAGAGAGAGAGAGAGAGACAGTGTGTGTGTGAGAGAGTGTGTATGCGAATGTGTGTTTGTGCACTTACAATTTAGGTGCACATAGTGCCTATATGTATGCGTTATTTCAGGACTATTGAAGCACTTCAAAGACTACAGTACATTTTGAGTAGAAAAGATAATTTACTTTGTTTCTTACAATTTTATAACTGGTGTAAAAAGTTCTTCTGGGTCTGGTATGCCCTGTATGGAATATTGGACTGGAATTTGTGATCTCTTTTGTTAATTCATTTACTTGGTTGCATGTACTTGGTGCTAAGTCCATTAGAGATCATTGTGCCATAGAGTAGGCATAGAGGCATTTGCTGCAGCAGCCAATCAGCCTCACAGTGGAAGGAAATTGCATCCCCTACATGAATGAAGACGTAGCCAAGGAGCATCTGTAAGTGATGGTGAAGAAGCTGCTCTTATTTTCCATTAATTTATATTTCACCTTCATTTCTATTGAGTAGGCTGTAGACAGGGTAGTCTGTGAATTATGGTCCTCACCATTTTAGCCTGTTTCATTGGTCTTTGCTATTAGTTAAGTGAAATGATCAATTCCTAATTTTTTCTTCATGCCGAGGATCTGGGGGCTATGTGGATTCCAGCCTCTATGCCTGGGACCCAGAAATTAAATCCAGGGCACACCTTCACTTGCACTGCATGAGGGCTTTCTAGCTACTCTGGTGAAAAATTATTACCACTCTTTTTATCTCTCAGTATTATTTTCTCTCCTCCTTTCCCATTCTCCTCTCTTGTTCTTGCTTCTACCACTCTGTCTTTTAATTATTTTCTTTGGTTCTATTCACTCTCTTATTCCGTCCAATCCATCCTGCATTTCCTTATTTGTCATCTAATCAGCTTCTAATAATCTTTCTCTTATGCTTTTATTTTTAACTTCTTTCTTCTCCCATCTCCCTTCATTTCACATTGGTTCTCCTAATTCTCTTACCTTCCAGACACTTCCTGAATGGGAGAGAAATGGAGAAAGGAGTTTAGTGTCCAGTATACCAGTCTGGTTGCTACAATAAGCTTCCCAGTCATTGTTTGCTGTTGCAAAAACATAGCTGAAAGTAAAAAAAAAATCCTGTGTAAGGTGCTCAACAAGTGATGGGCAGAGATCCACGACCTGCACCCTTGCATTCAGGCTAAGGCTGCTGCATTCCATGACCTCCCCTTCTATCAAAGTGCCTCTGTTTTCCCTCAGAATTAGCAGAGCTTTCTGCCACTTGACTTTCCTACTACAGTTGTTAGGATGTGGCCTGGACTGAGGGGCAAGAGGAGGATGGTGGCGAGAGATCTTCCATTGTCACTTCATATTGATTTTGGGTTTTTTGTTTGTGTTGGTACTGTGAATCAAACTCAAGATCTTGTGCTTGCCAGGCAGACTCTGTGCTACTGAGCTATGTCACCAGTCCCTGTTACTTCATACTGGTCAGTTCCTCCTAGTAACTCTAGTCCTACCATATGCACCAATATGTAGGATTTCCTCATTTTTTTTTTTTTGTCTTCTGTTCTTCCTTTAGCCTTAGTTACCTGTTGGAAATATATATGACTATCTTACAGTTCCACAGCTACACAGGTAAAGGTTGTTCTGTGTCCTTAATGTTTTGTTCACAATTTTGGGTTCCAGTGTGATTGTGATCTCTCCCATTGATTGGTTTTGTTTCATGGACCTTGGGGCAGGGAAATGGGAGATCATTATGCCTTCACTTTGCCAACCAATGAGCCTACCCATGTATGTAAGAGGGACACATGCTCTCCAAGTGGAGATTGTGCTCTGGGTTTGGAGGTGTGGTTCTGCTCCTTCAAGTACAACAGTAGCTCCAGGGGAAGCCCCTTTTCTATAAGGGGGCACAAGTATTTCAGATACAATTCTAGTTTCAGGGATATGTTATTTGCTGATTAAACTTGGGAGTAAATTATCTTTTCCTTAATTGGTTGTAGTGTGGATTATTACTAAATAATTCTGATTGTCTGTCCTTAAAAATGCAGGGTTTGTAGGTGAGTGTAGTGACACAATAGGGGCACAGTATATAAAGCCTTAAGGATAGTTCTAGAATCCAGGGTTAGAGAAGTGCAATCAGTGTGGTACCTAAAGAGTAGACATGTGCCCTAGCTTTATGTGGCAGAAAAAATATAGTACCTTAGCAAAGGGTAGATTTTTTTCCAGTAGCAGGAGTCAAACTCATGACCATATAGTTACCAGGCAGGTACTGTGCCCCTGAGCTAAATTCTTGGTCCAAATGAAAAAAAATTTTGGTGGTACCAGGGATCAAATTCAGGACCTTGTGCTTGCTAGGCATGCACTTATTCCACTGCAGTATCTCCCCAGCCCCTAATATAATACCTTAGACTGTGGTACTCTGCCCCATTACATGAATGGAAACTTGTGTGGAGTATGTCAGTGCTGTGTTACTAATATGTTCAGTGGGATCAGGTATGCAGATCTAAAATGAGACTTTCTGATTTAGTTAGGGATGAGATATCTGGTAGCCTGGCTGGGATGCAGAAAGATAAGCAAGAATAGCAGAAGCAGGAAAAGAGAAACACAGTAGTGGGATAATTGGATGATTGTGCTGACTGGAAATCTAAATCAGAGACAGACAGAGAGAGAGAGACAGAGAGAGACAGAGAGAGACAGACAGACAGAGAGAGACAGAGAGAGAGAGAGAGAGAGAGAGAGAGAGAGAGAGAGAGAGAGAGAGGGAGATCTAGTAGTCAATAGAATCACTCCCGAATTTAACAGTTTTAGGAGGTGGGCCCTTTCCAAAGTGATTGGAACATGCATGGAATTAGGGCCTCTATCAAAGAGACGAAAACAGATTTCCTAGCCCCTCTCATCGCATGAAAGTACAGAAGACACCATCTAGGAGGAATGGACCCTCATCTGACATCAGACCTGCCAATAATTTGATCTTGGATGTCCCAGACTGCAGAGTTGTGAAATATCATTTCTGTTGTTTATAAATTACTGAGCCTAAGGTTTTTGTTGTAGCCACTGCCAATAAATAGACTACTCAGTCTGCAAATCTACAACTCAGTCTACAAATAGATTAAGATAATGATAGTATCATTTTCCAACATGGCAATTACGTGATGAGATTCATTCATTAACACAAAAATGTTTAATGAACACCATATTAGTAGCAAGCTCTTACTCTATGTGCTTAAAATACAGAAGCTGAACCACCAGAAGTTCCTAGATTGGATAGGTACGCAACTCAGTAAACAGTGCACTTACGGAAAATGAGTACAAAGAGTACACACCAAGTAATATCAGTTATCTCTAAATCTTGGTTATTGAATACAACAAATGTTTGTTAGTCATTCATGCAGTCTCCTATGGACCCACCCAACTCTCCCTGGCAGTTGCCTGTCATGTGTCAGTGCATTGTTCCCAACTTTTTTAATCTTATGGCAGCACCATGTTTCCAGGGTCACCCTGACACAAAGAGTCTTGCGTTAGACATTGACCATTCCAATCACAAAGGTACTGATGACTTCTTCCCATAACTAGTAACTGACACAATACCCTTCCTTCCCTTAAGTGGTCTAGGGACCAGGGATACAATAATTCTGTGATCCTGGAGAGAATTGGATCTTGCAACATTTGTAAACTACTACAGTTAAGGTCAGCACAATGTGAGAGCCCAGCACAGATGACTGTCAGGGGTCTTCTAGGGTATTCTTTGAGTTGTGTAGTCTGTGGATCCTGCTATGATTTTCAGTGCTGTCTAGAATTATACCTAGCTCATACCTTTACCCATCATGTTCTCTGTAAAGGAGTAGCACAGATGAGCAATTTCTCATGGGTTTTCCTCCAGGTATATCAGACTCAGACGTGCTTCCATGGAAGTATATAAAGCTGGCTGCCTTTAGAGAATACTGTAGTATTGTATCAGACTCTAAGTAAAGGCAGCATACTTTAATGACACTCTGCTTTTCTACTTTGTTTCATTCAGATGCAGTGACTGAAGTCAAGACGGACATCTATGTGACCAGTTTTGGCCCCGTATCAGACACTGACATGGTAAGTAGAGCTCCTGCAGTGCTAAAAGTGGAATTGCAAGAGATCAAAGACAACAAACGTGGGATTTTCCTATGTAGCTGTGTTTTAGGAAGACATCTTGCCTCATTAGAATATCTACTCTCAACACCCTTTACTTAACCAAATTAAGTTTCCCTAGTGTCCTTCGCATATAAGGCACCCACACGCAGGAGGAATGCCCTTCTCTTCTTCAAAATCTGGGCATGGCTCCTTAGCTGCTAAATCATTTCTGTCTGCTCCCTTCCCAGTTTTCTGCCACCACACACGATTGGCACGCACAGGTCGCAAGAGAAGAGCACCCTCATTAGGATTCTTGATCAAGTAGCCTGCTGTGTCTCAAGAAGTCTGTTCCTTGCAGCTAGTCTCCACTCCCTGGGGACAAGGATTTACCAGAGTGATGCAGTCAAGCGTGCCTCTATAAAGTGGTCCTTCTGTGGATGTGGGGAGGTGCAAACTTCAGGGTCTGCTCAAGAACTATGTCAGAGCATGCACAGCTAGCAAGTAGGTGGCTTGTGTGCCATCAGCGAGGATCACCCCTTCTCGCTACATTCTCTTGCTGCAAAGAGTGCAGTGCAGACTTGAGGCAGGAGACTCCACTCTAAAAGGCCACCTATTAGTATCTACCTATAATAGCTACTAGATTTAGTCATTATATGGAGAAGCAAGGAGGGAACTAACTGCTCTGTGTGCCTGGGAATTTTTGTTGAATGAGTAACTCTGTTGAGAGTAAAAAATTAATACCTGAGTGGATATGTTTCTATAATATAAAATGTCCTTGTTCACTATTTAACTTGTTTCTATACATCTATTTTCAGTAGAACTACTACCTGTCAGAGCAGACAGCTTCTTTGAACCCGCTGTGTGAATATAGTTGCGTGGGGAAGCAGTAGGTAATACAGAGCCATTAAGTGGATCTGAGTAAGATGGTGACAATCAATATAACAGAGCTGTTTGAGAATGATTTATCTCATAGTCTGAGACAAATGAACTGCAAAAGGCAAAATCTGATGGCTGAGAGTTGATTTAGGCATGTTGATTTTATGACTCTTCAATCAGTGGTGAGGTCTAGGAATCAGATGGAGAAGCCAGCTTACTTTCAGAAGAGGAAATCATCAGTATGTGAGTGGTTGAAAGGCCAGACAGGGAAGAGAGAGGGCCCAACTTTGTCTTTTAAGTGTGGAATAAAGAGAAATGTACAGTGAGCTCCTCTGAACTGCTTGAGGACAAATACCGAGTCTTCAAGGCTCACCTGGCACTTAACAGAGCACTTGACAGACACAACTTTCAATAAAGGGCATGTTTGATGTATGAAGAATAGAGAAGGTGGCAAGAAGACCTATGAGTCTGGATTGATCCCTCTCAACCTGTTGGCTAATGTCCACAGCTTCAGATGCAGGCATGTGTTAAAATTATCTCCAGCTGGTCACTCAATAAACACTCTTTAAAAGCTCAGCATTTCATGAAGGGCCCCAGGGACCTGTGTGTGTGTGTGTGTGTGTGTGTGTGTGTGTGTGTGTGTGTGTGTGTGCGAGAGAGAGAGAGAGAGAGAGAGAGAGAGAACAAGCTTATGTATTATTGAGGATAGCCAAATAACCTGTGATAAGCAGTACTTTGTACAACTGCAAATTAATGATGGATGAAGTTTCATAAGAAAGATATCAAATCCACACACAACAATAAACTCAGTCATTCTCACTTATGTACTAACATCCAGAAACATATCCAGACAACTGTATATGTATGTAACACATATGCAAAGAATACATTGAGCCCACATTCGACTCCAGATATCTATACCTATGCACACAGGTGCCTTAAGACAGGAATACCAGTGAAGCCCACAGCCAGCTCCCCTGCCTGCTCACTTGCCACCCATGGGCAAGCAATAGGCTCTGAAGACATTTCTAACAGTCCAGACTTTCTCACTTTCTTCCACTTGTTTGGATTTTTTGCCTTATGATTAAGCTGAAGCAACAGAATGATTCACTCTGGATAAGGAGGACGGACCTAAATCAAACAAATTTCATGTTCTTTTCAGCTTCACCTCCACCCATCTACAAAGCAGAATAACTAAATTTACTCTAGATGGGAAACATTTTTGTTTTTTTATTAATTTATTACTATTATTTACAGTTGTTAATACATTGCATAATGTTGTCTTCGTCGTGGTTGTTCAGAGTACAAGATGCAGACATGATTTCTTGTCTAAAGATCAGTATTACAGATCTTTCTTATATGTGTAAATATCATATAGTCCCTCTAATATAAGAACTCAAAAGAAGAAATGAAAATAGGAAGCATATTTTTTGCTATATTCCTAATTTTATTCTCCCTGAGCTTAAAAATCTGCAGCAACTGATCCCAAGATCAGAGATGACTTGGATCAAAGATCAGGACTTTGTTTGGCTTTAACCTCTAGTTGCAGCGAGAATGCAGGCTCACCTGGGACTGCAAACGGTGTGAAAAGTAGACGAAAATTAGGGCTGGATGAATTCTTGATTTATTTCAAGTCAAACAGAAAGTTTTCATTCAAAATTCTTTTCTAAGGAAATAAAAGTAGTCTTGTCCCCAAAATGAGCAAACTGTATTGTCAGTCTGAGCAGTGATTCAGTTCCACCTGTAATCCTTTGCAGCCATTGTATTCATTGATAGAACACTAATCCCCGCAGATGAGTTCCTTGGTTTGACAGAAAGCATCCAGAATCCACGGGGCATGTCTATTTTGTGCATCCTAGCATCACTTATGAGTAACTCAGTGTTTGACACATGACTCTCAAATATTTGGTGAATGCAAAGAATGAATGAGATAGAACAGTGAGGTTGAACTTTTTAAAGACAAGTACCTGAACTGCAACCTGAAACCCTTGTATATTTCAAAAAATGCCAGCTCTGCAATTAAGCCTAAACGTTGACCAGCCAAGGGAAAGCTCGGATGAGTTGTGACAAATGGGTTCTAGCTCATGACATTATTGTCTGCTAGCTTGTGACATTATTGCCTGACACTACTACTTCTTTCTGAGCATGTACCTGGCCCCTGTGTGTACTGTTTGGTAATGCTCAGCTGACATAGGTTCACAAGTACTGAGAACAAATTAAATTCAAGGGGAAATCATGATTATGTCCGTCCAGTTAAGTTCTTCAAAGACAGAAAACATGTCTAGACCTTGGTAGAGGTTCTCCATATGTTTTTCTTGAACTAATACACATGTATCTTCTCAAAGAGAGTGAAAATAGCCTCCTTAGGAGACCCTACTGGCCAGCAAAGATTGTTGGTAATTCCAAATTTTAGGCCAATAGTCTTGGTATTTTCTCCATCCATGATAATAAAGGCACTAAGGAGAGATGAAAGTTCAACAGTGGTAGATACTTCTAAAGGGAAAGTCAGAGAAGAAAAGAAAATTAATTCAGAGTACAAGAGATGAGTGTGGAAACCAGCTGCAATGGAAATGTTAGAGGCATCAGAAATGAAAGGGCTAAATTAATTATTTCCAACGAACAGTGCCATAGTAGCTGCTAATCAGAGGGTGTGTGGCTTCTCAGTAGTAATGCTAGCATGTGTACAGATGATCCTGGGACTGGGAGACACACAAGTGATACTATCCTAATTAGAGCCATCTGAGGTCATTTTGTTCACCTATAATTATGTATTATAGGGAGCATGTAGACCATTTTCTCAATTAGATGTATGGAAAAATATTGGTGGGTTGGCAGTGAGAGGGCATGTGCAGAGGATTTGGTAAAATTCAGTTTTACTGCCACTTCTCTCTCAAATGGAGTCTGCCCATCCTTTGTCAATGGAAAATAACTGTGGACAAGTGGAGATTTTTCCCATGGTCACTCAAGCTCCTGGAAATTAGAATGCAAGAGCACAGGACTGTCCAAGGAATTGTAGGCATATGGGCAATAATTGCTATACAAGGTAAAAATATCAGTTGAAAAAATCTTTAAACTGTGTTCTGATCCTAACTACCTTCTTTCTTGGTTTCCATCCTGAATGTAAAGAGACTAGGATCCCAAGCCCTTAAGCATGCTAGAGGTAGGAACAAAAGTCCTGGATTATCTATTCAACCAACATCTATCTGAGTATATCAATGCTCATAAAGCCAGTGACACAATAAAGAGGACAAGGGGAAATGATGCTAGGAAAGTCATAGAATAAACAAGTAGGACAATATAAATGCTAATTCTAGATATTGTTAATCTCATCTTCTCCCCAAGATGACTTTAACTTCTTAGATTCTGCTAAGGTAACAAGTGCCAGCTCTAGCTAGTAAAGGCAGTCTTTGTAGAATTCAGTGGACAGTCAAGTAGTGATGCAAATAGATAATACAATTTAACAACTAACTGACTAGCTTAATGAGAAAAATAAACGTGAAGCTTGGAAAAGGAAAAACCATAGAAGACATTATGGTCATAATCCTTTATAACAAATTCAGCTAACATACATTCTTGTGACAGCTGCTTATGAAAATCATGTAATTATCATACTATACAAATGCCATACAGAAAACTAGTGTTAATTAAAAAGAAAGTAGCATAAGGTTCTCTTTCTGGATTGTAGGGGAATTGAAATTATTGTACCTGTTTCCTCCCAAGCACATCCAGCCACATTACAGGCAGTTAGAGGCACTGAATGGGTTGGTCTACTTTGAAAATCTCTTATGCTGCGCTTTTACCTTATTCTATAGGATGCTGTATGTCCAGGTGCGTGAAGAAGTTTGCACACATGCTCTTTCTAGGGGCCCATTGCCAGGAATCTCCTTGGATATTTAATGTAACTTAGTCAGAGCACATAAAAATATTACTAAGAATATTTCAAGAGTTAAATACACCTGAAAGATGAGTGAGTTTCTGTCCAGAGTAGAGATTGATGGAGACAAGGCAGAGCTGGGGGAGGAGGGGATAACAAGAATGGGGGCCCACTGAATGGCAAAACAGTGTCGTCACTGTACTGCACAGATATCTTGGCCTCTCTGCTAGGGTAAAATGGAATAAACCTTCAGGCTTTTTCTGAGACTTGATTGGATATGCTGAGCATTGTTGGAGTGCTAGAGCCATTGGACCTGCAGTACCAAGATGGAAATGCTTCTCCACAAACTGTCATCTTCACTGTGTGTAGGAAATGTACTAAGTGCTTTTCTCAGGAGACAAACTTGGGCTTATTAGCTGGAAAATTTAATTTCAGAGCCTCACAAAACAACAGAATTCATTTGTCAATTTAAGGGCAATCATCCTTGGAGAGTATACAAGGGCTCAATCTGCAAGGAAGGAATTGATCGCATTTCTAGAATGGTCAGGTCAAAATTTGATTGCTTTTGGCCAAAGGTCATGGGATATTTAAAGAGCAAATAATGACTATGTGATTTTCTGCAGTAGGTTTGACTGATTATAGAATAATATATAAAAATAATTCGCCACCAATCATCCAATTTTTAAAGATAAATTAAATTAGCTAATTAAAGTGTTCTTTAAAAAATGTGCCGTTTATTTTCATACTAAAATTGACTTGTGAAGTTACCTAAGAAGTCCCCTGTGTACATTCTCCTATTTTTTTTCTCTGCTCTTTCAATCCTGGCAGTTAACCAGAACCACATCTTTTGCCTTTTTCTTTTTGACATTTTCATATACACTTGAAACCCATACCTAACTGGCAAATACTAGTTTTTACCTTTTTGAACTTTTTATTCATCCATATGTGCAGTGCATGATGGGTGTGTTCATCATGAGCAGTTGGTATGTGTACATAATATGTCTTAAGTCTTTTTCCATCTCTTTCCTTTACAAATATTTCTTAGTTCCCTTCTCATTTGCCAAACATGTGACATGCTGTTTCCCATTGCCCACTTTTATTTCATTTATACTTTGGCTTTCTCATATAAAAGAAACTAAAGAGTGTGTGTGTGTGTGTGTGCATGTGTGTGTGATTTGTTTTATGTAATATTATGATTTCAAGACGTGTCTGTTCTCCTACAAATGACTCAAATTTATTCTTTATAGCAAAATACTACTCCACTGTGTATAAGTATCAGGTTTCCCTTATCTTTTTAATTGTTGATGGACATTTGGGCCATTGCCATAGTTTAATTAGTATGAATTCTGCTGCTATACATAATAAAACCAATCCTGAGTAATGAGAGAAAAGCAAGGGGTGTCATGATTCTAGATTTCAAGTTATACTGTAAAGCCTCAGCGATTAAAACAGCATGGTTCTGACACAAAAACAAACATGCAGGTGAATGAAAGAGACCAGAGGTCACAGAAGCAACCTGAGATCCATTGAACTGCCTGCTCTTTGACAAAGCACTGAGTGTGTTAATAGGTTGTGGCTAACTAGATCTCTATTCGTGTTCATTGGCTCAAGCTTCTCAATAGAGTTATAATTTTTAACACTTAAATTGTTGACCTGATTTGTCTTCACTTGTTAAGAATATTTGGATTTGTTCACTTTTGCTTTTAACTTGATTTTCATTTTATATATTTTCACATGTTATTGGTACTTGCAAAACTTGAGTTGTTAATATTTTTTTTTGTTTGTGATACTCCATTTTAAAGTGTCAGGGTATTTTATTTCAAAGAAAATTATTTTTCCTATGGTCTATTCTATCTACATTTTACAGGCCTACCACTGTTATCTTGATTAAGATTAGCCAAAATGTATTTATTAGTCACTTATATTTATGCCCTCTAAGGTCATTTGTACATAGCCGTTACTTTCTTAGTTTGCTGCTAAGTCTCCAGTGTACATACTCATCATTCTTTGGTGCATGTCACTGCTAGCTGCACTTTGACCTGCATGAAGAAATTCTTTTTGACTACATAATGAAACCTGGTCTCAAAAATACATAAAATACATTCTTTTTGTAGTTATTTTCATAAATTTCAATGTACTTATTGAAAATGTTTTCAGAGACTATTGTGATCATTTACTTATTAAAATGCCTCTGGAAATCTACTGTATATTATTAGGTAGAGGCTAGTACTTGGGTTATAGCAACAAATAGAATGAAGTCCTTACTCTTCTGCAACATCCAGCCTCCTAGGGTGAAAGAAATAATAAGCAGATAAATAAAACAACACATGATAAGAGAAAGAGATTAATATTTATGATAAGGAGATCAAAGAATGCCTCAGCAGTGTGGCAACTTTCGAACCAGATCTCAAGGCTGTGACTGAGCCAGCAATAGGAAAAATATGGTATTCTTTTTTTTTTTTGTCTTTTTGAGACAGGGTCTCACTATGCAGTTCAGGCTGGCCTTGAACTCACTTTTGTAGCCCAGGCTGGTTTCAAACTTACACTGATCCTCCTGCCTCAGCCTCCCGAGTGCTGGGATTACAGGTGTGCGCCACAACGCCTGGCCTAAAAATATGATATTCTTTGACTATTATTATCTTCATTTTGAAGTTGTTCTAAAACAATGATCTAGATGGCGACAAAATTCTAGATTAACAGGTATCTTTCTTGACATTTTAAAGATGTGTTTAAATTATCCTTTGGACTCTTTGTGTTTTCAAGAAGTCTGTTATCAATCAACGTTATATTATTTGTACTTAATATGTCTTTTTTGAAGTATTGAAGAATTGAGCTTGGGGCTATTTATTACATTGAGCTACATCCCTAGCGCTTTAAAAATTTTCACCTTATTTATTTTGGAGACAGGGTTTAACTACATCACTAAGTTGTCAAACCTGGGGCTGAACTTGTCATTCCCTACCCTGGACCTCTCAAAGTACTGGGATTATACCACTTCGGCTTCCCTTTTAAGATCTGCGCTATTCTCTAAACCTGCTATGTGCTGGCTCTGCTTGGACCTACTTTAATTCATTGAGCTTTCAAATAACTAGCAGTTTTGAGGCTAAGGATCCATGTAACTACAGCAGTTCTGGGAAACTTCATCCATTGGTACTTCCAATATTGTCTCTCCACCATTTTCTTTAGTCCTTCATATTAAGAACCTTAACAGACACGCAAAACCTTTTATCTTCCACGAATGGACAGAGATGTATTCTCTCACATTTCCATCACTTAGGTGTCTGAACTGTAAATTAAGTTTTCATCATATGTATCTTTGAATTCATTAGCTGCACTTCAGTAACATCCAATCTACTACATAACACATTCATTTAGTTTTTATTTCCACTCAATTTTTTCTCTTAAAGAAGGCTGAAGTCAAGTCGACCCTATTCAATTTTGCCATTTATGTCATCCTTTCTCCCATAATTTTAATCTCCCATTTCCTTTCAGTGATAATTGTACTTCATTCATAATTTCTACTTGATAAATCTGTTACATGAAATCCTTGGAGGGAGTCTAATTTGATTATATGTTGTATCACCTGACTCTTGCTCATACCATTTCCGGAGATGTTTTGTTTGTGTGGATTAGGAACTTATTAGCAAGCATGTATCTGTGGCTTCATCCCTCCAGAGTGTTTTTTTTTTTTTTTTTTTTTTTTGGCTCGATTTTCACATTAATGTGGTGATATCCTCAACTTAAGACTAATTTTACTGATTTCTCAGTTTGAAAGTGGTAAGCACACAATGTACATTTGAACATCTACCTAAGATGAAGTTTAAAGTTGTTCAATCCCACTTTAAATGTTTTTCTGTTCCCCTTCCCCTGTTTTTGAGTTTTGGCATCATGATTCATTTTTCTAGTTAATTTTATCTAGTTTTCATCCTTTTGCTGAGATTAGAGCCTGTCAGGACCATAGCTCTGTGTGGGAGTCTTGTTCTAATTTCTCTTCTGGCAGAGTCTGGGTTTACACCTGTTGTCCTGGTTATTTATAAAGCTTCCTTTTACTGTCAGAAGTGTTTTAGTTTAGATGACAAATTAGTTTAACTTTTAATTCTTAGTCAGGGATGTACTTGGTGTGCTAGATGAAGTGAAATGCAAGACTGTCTAACTGAAGAGGGAAGAGTGGAGATTTGTTAAGAAAGGCAACTACCAGCTTATGTCGGGGGGAAAATGTTATTTGAGGCCTGATCACAAACTATCAGATTCCTTGAACCAAAGAATTTAAAAAGCAACTTCTTGATAAAATCAAAACATAGATAGATGAGAGAGAGAGAGAGAGAGAGAGAGAGAGAGAGAGAGAGAGAGAGAGAGAGAGAGAAAGAAAGAAAGAAAGAAAGAGAGAAAACAGGGAGGTCCTTTGCAAAAATGGAAGAGAATCAAGAGCTGGAGGGATGGAGTAGGGCGAGGGTGAAAGAGATGAAAACAGAATGAAGAAATTTTGCTGTGTATGTTTGCCAACTCCCACAAGAAACGTGTACAGATTTTAAGATTCAGTGGCTCAGTGGTTCTCTTCCTTCCAGAAGGTTCCCAAGCATTTTCAGCTGACCATGCAGCTCTTATCATTTACTTTGGTATATGAAACTAACATGTTTTCAGACTTTCACCACCTGAGTTGTGACTGAATGTTATGGTTTCTGTGTATTTTGTTCACGCAAAGCTTCATGCAGTCACTGAGGTGCAGTTTTACAGTTTGCGATTAATTCATGAACCAAGGTTGGGATTATGGGTCTGAGTACTGCTGAGATTATGGGTGTGAGTGCTATACCCAGCCTGGGCAGAGAGGATGAACGCAACATAAGAGAGACAGACAGATTTGCTCTCTGTAGGCACTGCTCCTGCTCTTTTTCTCTTGCTCTTTGCCTCCTCCATGAAAAGCTGCTCTCTGTCATGTGCCACTCTACCTTGGGGTCAGCTGAGTATAGACTAAAACCTCCACTAGCTATGAGCTAAACAAATCTCTACTTCCTTCATTTTGCATGCTGGGTATTTGTCTCAGCAACAAGAGAAGAGTAACTGAGACACCGAATGAAAATTTCCTTCAGCCCAAACAGCAGCCAACTCATAAATTTACCCCAGCCCAGCTTCCTCATTTTCATTCTTCCTGCCTGCTTCTCAGTGGGACCCAGGGTTGCTTCCATTTTTCTGCACTGTGATGGTCAGCTCGGATTTAGAGCTGAGACTATGCCCAGCTTTGGGAGCACATCAGTTCTGTGAACCCTCTGTTTCCTGGACTCTGCCCCCTCATATTCTGGCTTCGTTGCCACCTTAAGCCAGGGGAGCTGTCATAGTGCCCAGGGAATTCTAGGTTTAGGAGAACATGTTCAGGAAAGAACAAACACTAACTCACGATTGTGATACTTCCTGCTGCTATCTTCTGAGTGTAACACACTTGAAATTTCTGTCTGTTGTCTGTAATTTTCCATTGCTTTTAAGTAATGGGCCTAGTTATTCCTATTTTATAATTACAGCCACACAAAGATATATGAAAGCGATATGTTGTGCTATTGTCAAAGCTTAAATCATTTATTGCTGTTTAATCTGTTTATATTAACACAAATTTGAATTTTTCCACTTTTTATTAATTTTCTGTTCCTTTTCCCATTTTTCTATTTGCAGCTACTTTTTAACTTGGTTAGCTGTAAGATTTAATTGTGTATCAAAAAATACCTTAAACCATTAGATATATGTTTTCATGCTTAGGTCAAATTTGTGTTGAAGTGTAAGGTTTGCTTTGATGGTTATTGCTATGTTGAACATTGATGTTCACATGGGATTATTCAACAGTGAAGACAAGGTTCCCTGTATGCTCCTATTAGGGCTGCCACAGAACAGAGAAAGGACCTCTTACCTTTTCACTAGGCAGTCTTGTGGTCAGCTTGTAGGATGAATGAGGCCATGGTGTTAGTCATAGTCCTAATAAAGGACTTGTGGTTATGTTATTTATATACTTACAGCCCATCATGGTGTTATTTTTCAGTCATAATCATTTGTCTTACTCATCAGTAATTACTACCACACATTAGTGCTCCTGTATATCAGAGGAAAATTTGCTAAGTAATTAATGTTTGCTGAGGGGACTGAGGGCTCTCACCCAAACTCTACTGAAACAGTATTCTGCTCTGCTCTGTTTTTGTCCCTAGGAGTACACCATTGATGTATTTTTTAGACAGACATGGCATGATGAAAGACTGAAGTTTGATGGACCTATGAAGATCCTTCCACTGAACAATCTCCTGGCTAGTAAGATTTGGACTCCTGATACCTTCTTCCACAATGGCAAGAAATCGGTGGCTCATAATATGACCACACCTAACAAGCTGCTCAGACTGGTGGACAACGGGACCCTCCTCTACACAATGAGGTCAGAGAATAAGATATTGAGGTGTTACAGTATTTTAAGGGTATTACTAGGATTGAGTGTAGCAAGTTTTAGGATATCCACTGAAAATTCTTTTATGGATGTAGACTAGAAATGTGGATGAATACTTCCTAACACATTCCCACAAATGAACAGACACAGATATGCTAGACACACATATAAGTAGATACTGGATATATAAACATTCTCAGACACACACAGATACATATTTATATTTTAAAAGTTTGCATGCTCAAAAACACATGGGCTGCTCTATAGGCACATACATATTCAAAGGCACTTAAATATATGAACTTGCTATTGCACATACACAAACATGAACACTGTAATTGTCAGACTGCTTTAACACAGTACCCATATGATATGGGTACTTTATGTAAATAAATAAAAATACAGGAATATTTATTTCATGCAACATTGCCTGGCGATTTTAAGGAATTTGAAATGAACTTGTCAAACACCTTCAGATTGTATCGCATTCAAATATACTGTGCACAAAATATATTTTGTACTTCACTGCCTCAGTTACAAAAGAGACTATCCCAATTATGTATATTTCATGACTCATTACTATCATTAGAATCACAGACATTAAGATTTGTTATAGAAAAGAATAAGTTTGAAGTGTTACCAATGCAGTAAGAGCATTTTCCCCAATACTGACGAACTTTTGTGCTTCTTTGTCGTTTTGGTAGTTCCTCTGCTGCTAATTGGCACATCCTGTGCTCTCCTCCCACACTAACAAGATTGGGTTACAGAGTGAAGCTATACTGAGTGAAGAAATAGAAACGTTCAGTGTAGCTTCTATGGCTGTTTCAATTTTTTGTATTTTTATTTTGTGCAATGAAACTTGATGAACATCTGGTAGATAACTGTGTGGCACAAGTGCCTGGCTGGCAAGTGCAAGGTCATGAGTTTGAATGCCAGTCCCAGAAAAAAAAAGAACATGTCTGGTAAATAGGCAGTAAATAATTAAAGTGTGTTTGCCTGCATATTAGACCCCCATCAAATTTATTATTTATTGGTGTTTTTACTCTAAGAATCTGGGACACAGAGAGATGTTCAGTGTGGAGCAAATGATAAAGAAATGAGGAGTGAAGAGAAAATGTAAACAATGGAGGGGGAGAGGAGCAACTAGATTAGAAATACACACAGAATAGAATAGAAACACAAGAGAACAGGAGAAAAGTGAATAGGCTGAGAAGAGTGTTTCAACAGGAAAAGAAGATAGAAGATGTGGGTGAGCAAGCAGGAGAAAGGGAGGAAGAACTTTCTAGACAGAAAACCAACTGAACAGTTTCAGGCTTTGGAAGACACTTTTAGCAAAAGAATAAGTTGATTGATTTTCTGTTTTACATGCAGTTATGTAGTTGCTATGTAAGGAATGTATTTGAAAGAAATAAGACTGAGATTAGGAGAAAATGGGCTAGGAGACAGCTAAAATCATCTAGCACAGAACTAACGTGGCTATAAGTCAGAGCAGTGGATGAATAGGCCGAGTAGGGTGGAACCTATGGAAGAGACTGAGAAGGAAAGTCCAAGAATTGTAGATAGAGTCACTAGCATGCTGGATGTCAGAAGCTGAGTGTGGTGGTCAGTGCTGCCACTTTCCGATATTTCTCTGTTCCCCTCCTTCTGGTTCCACAGTGGTGTTTCAAGGCTTTCTTGAGCCTTCAAGGTGGATGTGCACAAATGCCTTCCTCTGGCCAATGAAAATTGAGCATAAGTAGCACATGCCATTGCTGAGGGAGGAATGTAAACAATTAGCTGCCAGTAAGGGACTTGCTGTGTCACCTCTTCTGACCACAGTGATAAGCTTTGTACCAGTGCTGCAATGAAGAGTTCTTAAGAATTGGTATAGTGTCAGTAGAGACAGTGAATGCAGAGAATCATTGCCAAAAATGTACTTGCAAAAGAAAGAAAGAAATATAGAATGGCCACCTTTATGGCAAAAAGAGAGGCTGCCCTTGTTTTCAGGGAAGAGACTGGCTCATATTTTCTTGACAGCACAAATAAGCTAGTAGAAAAGTAAAGGCTGAAGAGCCTGTAGCAATACTAAGTTGGTAGGAACTTGCCAGAGGAAACCATAAAGGGTGGTGTCAAACTTATTTGAGCTTACCCAAGAAAAAAGATGGACACGTCTCACGCTGCATGAAATGATATAAATGCTGAAAAAGAATGGGAAGTGCACTGCTCAGTTTTCTCTTTGCTGAGACAAAGTAGCTACTGCACACACCTTAAAGGGCTAGAGGTCTGTGTGGCACATGGCTTCTGAGGTCCCCTAAGCAAGCCCCACGCCAGTGGAGCAGACCGTGCAGCTTAACTATCATGCTTGGGCAGGACATGAGAGACAGAAATAAAGATCTATGAAAGAGAATTTGGAGAGAGCAGAGCATTAGCGGAGGAATACATGGACGAAAGGCATGTTATATTACAGTGCAGAAAGTGGAAGAATTTGGAGAGTAAATAGGAGATTACTTATTCATGTCAAGAGTGGAACACAGGAGATGTCACAGAAAAGAGCATTATGGGATGAGGTAGACGGAGGCAGAGCAGAGAGGAGGCGGGACAGAAAGTCCAAGATAGTAACCGGTGAAAGAGGAGCTTGTGGGAGTGCACACTGAACCCAGCAGATAAAGAAAATGTGATGTTTCGATACAACAGAGCACTAGCATGCCACGAAGAAGGACAAGCAGGAGTCACTGGTGGAAAAATGGATGCACTTTGACACCGTGATGCTAAGTGACATAAATCATGCCTGCAAGCTTAGATATTGTGTGGTTTCTCTTATATGAGAAACCCAGAGTATAAAGAGCAAATTGTAAGATAGATGATCGGAAACAAGGAGGTAGGTCTTTCTCAGAAGGGAAGGGGACCAAGGGATTGGCGAGGGAGGGGTAAACAAAGAATGAAGATATGTCATGTCCACAAGCCAACTCCACAGGGTGAGCGTAGCCATTAAGTACTGCAGACATGTGCTGGCGAGAGGTCAGCAGACTAAGCCCCTGTTTAGGCAAGTGCAGGGACAGGGGTTCGATCCTCAGCACCCCTGCTAGGCCAGCTCCACACCCAGGCATGCTAACCTGGCACTGAGTCTGGGCGTGGTGGTGTGTGCCCATAATCCCAGTGCTGGGGAGGCTGAAAACAGGGGGATCACTAAAAGTCAGAGCAGCATAGTGAGACGCTGTACCAAATACATAAAAAGAAAGTGAGAAAGCGATGACAGTAGAGCAAGAATAGAGAATGACCGGAAAAGGATAGAAAAGGAAGCGCATAGTAAGAGGGAAGGTAGAAGAGCGAGCTGGGTATTGGAAAAGAAATACAACATTGAAAGGAACAGTTAATGCTATTTTTTTCTTTCTTTTAAATTTTGGACCAATTTAGCATCCTTATTTCTGGTAACTTGAACAACTATTTTGAAGATAATCATAACTCCTACCATCTTGTTTAGTGAAATTGTTTATCATTTCTAGTGTGGGGTTTTTTTGCTATTTTTTTTATTTTTTTAATAAGTAAATATAATAGATAACAAAAAAAGAAATACAAAAGTAGAAGAGAGAGGGATGGAGAAGTCAAGAGGGCAGATTATGCAGCAGACCAGATGGCTAGCCATGTGAAAACAGAGCTGCATGAATAGGAAGATGATAAGCGCTAACCTCTTCATTTCAGTTTGAACCCAACAAAAAAGTGAAATCCCGGGATTTGAGTCACTAAGTGGAATGATGCCTTTGGGCTTATTCTGAAGTAGAGAATGGAAGAAACATAGAAGGGCAGAAACATGATGAAACCATCGCTTCCCCCCACAGTAGAGAGCTCACCATACTCCCAAAGCTGCATGCTCTGGCCAGTCATGCTTCCGGCCACATAACAATTCCAAACTGGATAAGGTCTGCAGGATGCTCTAAGCTTTTCTGGAAGGGTTATTCTGTACAATGTTCCCTTTTATCATTTTGCTCCCCCCAATTTTATTTTGAATCCCATGGAAAAACTGTGGAAGGACAGCTACCTAGAAAAAAAACTAACCAGTGTCACCTATAACTAGGGCAGTTGAGAAAGTTGAAGCAGACACATGCTCCTGACCCACAGTGCACACAGTAACCCAGAACAGGACATGGAAGACCAACAGAGCTGGCCCCAAATGACACACACAGTTACAAAATCTTTTCTATTGTTCAAATGTAGAGATATCTGAGAAACTTCATGTCTGTCTTAATGACATTATGCTTATTGATTAGGATATGGGTAAAAATGTTCATTGTGTTCTTTATACTTAATGTAGATAAATGTTACCTAATGTAATAGAGTGAAAATGCTCTTTACATCAATATAAGCAAGATAATATTCATGAAATTTAATTGAACTTCGTGCCACTGAATGGAATTGTTTATGTAACACATGTGCAACATTTGCTGTGTGTAAGGCTCTGCACTTAAGCACAAGTCCATACTTGTAGTGGCCTTAGGATTTAGCAGCTAAAGCAATGTGTGCACATTCACCTTCAGAGTACAATAAAAGACTTTAAGCAGAGGCTGCTGCAAACTGTGTTGTAACAGGGTAAAGAGGAAACAGAGTTGTACGGGAACATTGAAGAAAATGGAAAAATGCAATGCATATCTTATCTCTTGAATATTGAAGAAAACATAGGAAGGTATAGGCAGGTGATGGATGGATGGGGCAGTGGTGCACACTAGTTCACACAAGAAATAGCATGTCCAAATACATGTGTTCATGACTTGGCATAATCTATCAGAAATTTCTTGTCACTACTGAGACATGATATAGGATACAGTACTGTGGGACTATCTAGCAGGGACAATAAAATGAGCTGCTGGGACACATGCAATAAATTTCAAAGGAAATTACCTTTCACCTGAGACCTAAAAATTGTGTGGGAGTAAATGAGCTTAAAAGCTGGGAAGGAAATCAATACCTGAGGGAGGAGTCAGCAGGTACATAGTTCTGTTGAGTAAGGGACAGAGGTAGGGATGACACACAGAAAGGACTCCATGAAGGTGAGCAGAGCTGGACCAGAGAGCCACGCAGAAATTCAGGCCAGCGCGGGAGCGGCACTCTAAGGTTTCTGGGCAGAAACACAGGGAAGCTTGTCTGGAGACTTGACTGCCGAGGAGGGAGCCAGGTAGAACTGCATTTTGAATACATGACTCCAGGAGCAATGTAGAAGGCAGACTGGTGCTGAGCAGGGAGCCTGCCCTAACATTCTCTTAATGATACAAGCAGATAATATGTACTGAACACCTAGCATGTGCAAGGCACCTTATGTGAAACATCCATAATCTTCCAAATAACTATTCAATGTAGGTATGTAACACGTTTATTCTTTCCATTGAATGGGTTCAGGAAGCAAAATTTAAGAGGAATGAGTTGCCTCATATGGTGCTGTTCTTAGGTAAATCAGTCTATGATAGCTTCAAGTGATGATCTGTCCACCAAATGAAGTTTGGAGTGAGTATATGGATATACAGTATGTTCAGGAAGCAGCATTGGTGGGAGTTGACTCTTAATTAGAAGTCAATGGGATTCAGGATGCTGTGATCAAAGATGTTTCCTTAGCAAGTAGAAGTACTAAGGCTGTCAGAAAAATAATGACCTGTGTGTGAACATGCCCATTTCATGGGAAGAACTTCAAGCTTTGGGAAAGTGGCAGTAGTAGGGAAGCATAGTTGGAAAGAGAGCCAAACAGCACCCCTATGTAGAGGGATTTCTGTATGGTGAACAAGGGATGGTAATCGGGAAGTAATATAGATCACATTTGTCCTATAAAAATATGGATACATTATTTCAAAAGTCAGTGACATGAGAACATACGTGCTAATACAAATTGCTGAACCAAACATATGTAATATTTAAATGCACCAGCAGTGCATTTCTTGCTCCTTAAAGTTCAAAGCAAATGACCTCCACTGACAGACAACTCATTTCCAACTGATGTTCACAGGGATCCAATATCCTTTCATCTAACAAGCCTGTCACATTCGACACATCACCTCCAAGACCACCATACTTTTCCTATCTAATTACCATGTAATTACAGGAGGGAAGAGAGTGGAGGACTGGATGAGAGATATTTAGACACCAGCCTTTGAACAGTATACACATTTTACACTAAGATGGGGCCCTACGCACAGCATACCTTAATAGCAACGCAAATTGGGAAAAGAAATACTGCCAAGAAAAATACAAAACAGAGTTTCTAACAAGTCTAGCTTTGCTTATTTTTGTCCCAAAACTCTAGGTTCCCTCTTAGAGGATGAGTTGGAAGCAAGGAAACCAAGTAGTGGACATCTCATAGTCTAGGGAAGGTGCTGGTGGGCATCTTCAAGAGACAGTGAACATCAAGAAGAAAGAACAAAGAATACATACCAGAGAGGTTTGAAGAAAGAACTCAAAGTGTAGCTAGAATTGTATTATTTTTTAAATTTTATTTTATTCTATTTTGAAGAGTAAAATCAAAAGCAAGAACAAAAATCAGAAGCAAAGATGAAAACAGGGCAACATACAACACATATGTTGTAGATTTCCAAAACAGAAGTAGCTGATTAACAATGGTTGATACATTTTCTATTTTCATCATTAAATCTGTTGCTCAGATATATATAAATCTTGTATATATATATATATATATATATATATATATATATATATATATATATATTTGTGTAAGTTTGGACGTAGGATTGCATATAGCCACCACCCTTCTTTGGAAAATCTAGGTGTAAATACACAGTGTGCCTGCGTCACATTCTCTAGTCCAACCATCTGTCGTCAGGCAGAGGCTTGATGCTCCATCACCATTGTGACTAGTGCCAATAATAACGAAGGAGTGTGGTTATCTTTTCAGGATCCTGATAACAGTTATTTTGGATACATGTCCAAAAGCAATAATGTTGCATCCTACAGTATTTATATTTGCATTTGTCAAGAAAATTCTATACTATTTTCTATAGCTCGTGAATCATTTTGTATTTCCCCCAACAGTGTAGACAGGTTTCAGTTACTCCAGATCCTACCAATATTTCTGCTTCTTTATACTAACCATTCTAATAAGTATCCAGGATTTTTCTCTGGTAAATAGTTCTGTTAAATATTCTTCATATATCCACTTCCCATTTACATATCTTTTGTCCAGAACAAACTAAATCTTTTGTCCATTCTTATTTAAACAATTGAATTTCTCTGATTATCTTTTTACCTGGTGAATCACAGAAGTTCAACCAGTCATTCAAAAGCTCCTTACAAGATATCAGGTTTACAGACTATATTAGTTGTGTTTTCTTTTGCCGTGAAGCAGATGACAAATTAAACAAGGCATGGTGATGTGTGCCTATAATCCCAGACAGTAAGAATACCTAGGAGAATCACCAGCTAACCACTTAGTATTGTATTTCATAACAACAACAAAACAAATCCCAACAATGCAGCAGCTCACTGGTGCAGGGCTTGCTTAGCCTGCATGAGCTTGTGGGGGCTATCCAAATACCTAAAAAACAATTTGACTAGTAGAACAGAGCAGTGATTCCAAATAAACCTACATATATACTGATAAGAACTCTTTGAGAAATGGTCCAAGATTGTATAATGATCATTTTTGAGGAGATTGCATATGTACTTACAAAAATAACCATTCACAAAAATTAAGTCAAAATTTATTAATGAGTTAAATGTGAACCAACATTGTGAAGATGGCCATACTCCCAAAATTATTATACAGATTTAATGTAATCCTTATCAAAGTACCATCAACATACGTCACAGACCTGGAGAAACCATTCATAAAATTTATTTGGAATCAGATAAAAGACCTAGAATAAGAAAGACTATCCTGGGGGAACAAAGGTAAGGCAGGAGGCATTACAATTCCTGACCTAAAATTAGACTACAAAGCTACAGTGATAAAATCAGTACAGTATTGGCAAAAAATAGACCTGAAGATCAGTGGAATAGATTAGAAGATGAAAAAGCAAATACAAACACATTCAGCCACTTTATCTTTGACAAAGGGGTCAAACATTTTTACTGGAAGAAAGATAGCCACTTTATCAAATGGTGCTGGAAAAACTGGCTCTCTACATGCCGAAATCTAAAACTTGACCCAGGTCCATCACCATGCACTAAACGAAAGTCAAAATGGATTAAACATCTAAATATTAAAAGAGAAACATTAAATCTTGTAGAAGAGAAAGTAGGAGAAAATCTTGAAGACATCAGGGTAAGCAAGCAGTTCATAGACAAAAGTCAAAATGCACGTGTAACACTTGAAAAAAATCAACAACTGGGACCTCCTCTTGCTGAGAAGATTTTGCATGTCAAAAGAAATTACCAACAGAGTGAAAAGGTAACCCACAATTTTTTTTTTTTTCAGGACCTGGGTTCAAACTCACGACCTTGAACTTGCCAGGCAGGCACTTGTGCCACGCAGCTATCTCCCTGTCCCCCGACAATCCACAAATTTTGAAAAAAAATTAACTAATACATATTCAGACAAAGGTTTTCTATCTAGAATTTATAAAGAACTAGCTAGAGTTTTAAAAGGAGCACTGAGAGTATCTCTGTCATACCCTCCTTTGGGCACTGACTGGTTTGCTGTTCTAATAACAAAGTCCTTAGTACTGGAAAAGAAGCAGAAGCTTTGTAGAGATGAGGGCATGGGCTTCTTGGGGCCTTGCTACACCAGGCACTGTGACTGCTGCACTGACTGCTGATAGCAGTAGCAATGTACATAGGTGGCAGAGCACTCGGCCTTGAGGCTAAGAAGGTGAGTTCTGCTGTAAGAGTGCTCCTGGTGCTGTTCTGGAAACTGAAATCATTCATAACAGCACCCACCTTTCAGGCCCACTGTATGGAGTGATAAATCGTAGCAAGTATGTGATGGATGTCCTGCCACATGGCCATTCCCTAAAGACTTTACTTTTTTGTTGTTAACATCCCCATTGTTGGTGAACTGAAGTTTACATACAGCAGAATCACAGCACTAGTACATGGACAGGCTGGTCCAGAGGCCCAAGTCACAGTCGAAGCACACTTGCTCTTCATGCTGCAGCACAGCTCTTTCTCTAGCAAGAGTGTATTTGGGTGGTCAATTTTAAGTAATGCATCTGCGTGAACATGACAGATGGCAGTTAGAAATGCGGGTCAGGAACCCAAGAGAAATTTGATGCAATGAGATTTTGTAAGCACTGAATACATTGTCCAAAGTGTCTTCTTTATATTATACAGTGGTACCAGTGTTCATATTTAACTGAAAACCAAAGAAAATAGGCAGTAGTCTCTTCACGTTGAATCATCAAGGGGAAAGTGTTCGGAACAAATTAAGAGAGATTTGCTGTTATACTGTGACTATGACACTTGCCTTTCGTCTTTGATCGTATGATTAGGTCAGTTTTGCTTATGTACTTGAAATTTTTCAAAACGTTATCTTTTTTTTTTTTTTAAATTGTTATCTAAAGGACAAATTCTTCATGATTGTAGGAGCTTCCACCTCAGAATCTTCAAAGTAATGTTCCCCTCCTCTTAGTTTAGATACAAACAGCTTGCATTTCAGTTTTCACTTTAGGGAGTACCTCTAAAATGGCGTGAAGCCAGGCAGAATATTTGGGCCAAATTGCTGGTGGTCTAGCATTTAATGTGATTGGGCCAGCCAAGTATCGCCTGAGTTCTTTCTCATAGTCTGTTTTCTATATAATATTTTTTGCTCTAGGGGATCAGCTTGTGGTTCCTTATTCATGGAACTAGCAACTGACTGAGAGTCACACACAGCCTCACTCTCATGAACAGAGAAGCACAATCATACAAGAGATAGGGTGGCTCATTTTGGGCTCTGAGAAAGTTGAGGATGAGTTAGGAAGAAATAGTTTAAATTCTCAGTAAACCACAAATTACACTGCATGATTTGTATAGTGACAGCCATTTCTTGCTCTCCAAGAGTTCATATCCTGGGAGAAAAGATAAAAGACATCTCCTACACTAGAAGGTAGAGGCATAATGGAAGCTTCAAAAAATTCCACAGTGACATGCTGTGAGCCAGAGTTTATAGGTTTCCCTCAGACATGGGGCCATAGGCCCAGGTAGGAGAGTGCTCTGCAGAGGAAACAGGTATCTGTGCAGTATAGGAGAAGGAGCAAAGTATTCCTAGGAGTTTTCCCACACTTCTTTTATTTTTGCAGCTCAGTGGAAAGCAGTGCCTTGGACTATAAAGGAATACCTTTGTTCTCAAGAGAAGCTGGCCTCTAGGTAGATTGAATATGTTAGAAAGCTAATTTTAATGCTGATCAACATTGTTATGAGGTACCCAGCTATTTTAGATGGTGCCATGGGTAGAGGTGAGATGCTGTTCTGCAATGGAATAAGTATCAGGGTAAGAATCAGGAGCTCTGGGTGAGTACCAAGTCTGACACAGACCAACCGTGTACAAGACATTTCATCTGTCTGGATCTCAGTTTCTTCTTCTGAGAAATGGAGATAATATTAGATGAGAAAGGAGTCATCAACTCCTGTGCTTTGTGCCAACTGTCGTGTTCAGGATGGGATCATAATGACGAACAGAGATCCCTCCCTCAAGTTGCTCAGAATCCTAGGCAGGAGATAGACACTGATATTAGCATGCCTCTACCTTCTATATGTAATCTTGCATGCTAACAACTAGGATATGTCTGTCAGTAGGGAACAAACAACATGTGGTGATGCACATAATGCTTCAGCAAAGATGTGAAAAGATGTGCTGTGCATAGGAGGTGTAACAAGGAGCTAAAGTGGGTGTTTAAATTAAAACAATTTTGTTCCAGCAAAAGACGAATTACCATTGATGTTCATCTCAACCCTCCCCCTTATTTCAAACACACTTATCCAATTGCTCTTTCCAGTTTTTAAGCACTTCTGGAAGTCCTCTTTCATGTCTTTAGTTGCATTGTGATGACTGCTTCTGCATTTGGAATTGACTCAAAATGTTTGCCTGTCCTGGTCACTGTGGCTTTGGTGAAGAATCAGAAGCCCATGCTGCCAGATCTGGTGATCAAGGTGGATGACGACACATAATGACATTTTTACAAGCCCATGTTTCTGTTGAATGGCACTCATCAGCAGTATTCACTTTTGAAATCATATTTCTGAAAGACACTCAGGAAAGTCTTCCAGGGCTACTTCAGAAAGTGGTAAAGACAATGGAATAAGTGTGCTGAAAACAAGGAGAAGAATTGGTGGGGATGGCAATGAATATTTTATAGTAATAGAAATTGTATGATCTAAATAAACACTATTTATTGATCAGCACTTGTATAAACAGGAAAGGACATTTGGCTGGAGAACAAGGACAGCATAGATAAAGACAGGCACATTGGAGCTTTGCATGGTGAGGTTACAAGTGCCTGCAGATGGATGGAGTATAAGAAAGTGAGTCACAAAATGGGGTGATCGCCTCTGAGGTGATCCTTAAAACCCAGACGTGCTCACTGCAAAGGCTAAGTGTAGCCAGGAGTCACGCTCTTCCTTGCTTCGCTTCTCCTGAGCCTCTTGTCTGTAGCTTGAGGATTTAATAGGAAGCATGCAGACAGTTGAGATTCTGTGACTAATGAACTCCCTGCTTTGGGGATTTGGTGGTGGTACATTGCAAGTGACTCATCCTGTACTGATAATGGCTGTAGGTGATTTATTACCCTTTCTTCTCTGCTGTAAATCCCAAATCCTGCCCTTTACTCCACAACTAAACAAATAGCCTGGGTGGCACCTCTACTGCCCTTAAAGTGGTGTGATCTGTAGTTTGAATTTTAGAAAATATGCCCCTGAGAGTACAGAGCACATTGTTCCATTTCCAAAAGGCATACTTGACAGATTCTCGATGCTGGGCCTTGCACTGAGGTTCAGACATGCTTATTCCCTGCAAAGCTGAGGTTGCTGCCACCCTTGTTACTCTTAAAGCTCTGATTGCCACAACAGATCACCAATACGTATATTCAGTAGCCTTTATCCATTAGCACTGGGGAGGCTCTGGAGACTGACTTCCTCTGAGGGCCTCTCCTAGTTTATGCCCCCTGCACACACATGAGAGAGCTGACCTAGAGCAGTCCCCCAGCACTGCATAAGACAGCAGACCTGCACCTCACCCCCACGTGAGAGAACGGGCCGAAACACAGGAGTGGCACTCTGCTGCTAGGGGACCACAGAATGAGGCAGCCGAGGCAAAGACTAGCCAACCAACCTACTTCTGCGTGGAGATAAGACCCCAAACAGAAGGGAAAAAGTAGAACCCCTACTACTAGGCATTCAATCCACCATCCTACTTATCCCCAACTTGTGTTTACACTGAGGAGGGAAGTGAGGACAGGTCCTGTTCCCCCTCTGCCAGGAGCATCAAAGACGCACTCTGGCTTGAACGTTAGCTACAGTCTAGGGAGGATGACCCAGAGGGCTTTTAGTGCACAAATGGCACTGCAAAGACCCACAGGCTCCAAAGCTAAGATTCCAAGGTTGCAAACTGAAAAGTAACCAATTGCTTAATATGCAGGAATTTTTTTCTTTGACTTTTTAAAATTTTCTTTTTCATTGTGCAGGGTCTCACTATGAAGCTCAGACTCATAGTGATCCCCCTGTTTTCAGCCTCTCTAGTGCTGGCATCACAGGTGTGCCCCAAGCTCAGTTGCTGTCTCAGTATGCCCCAGAGGTGGGGCTGGCTCGGCATACTGGGGATTGAACCCTGGTCCCTGAGTCTGCCTCAGATCGAACCGTGTCCACTGAGCTATCTGGCTTGTCCGCTTCCAATATTTTAAAATGTCTTTCTTTTTTTTTTTTTACCTCTTCTTGACACTGTTCATCTTTTTTCTTCTTTTTCTTGCTCATTCTTTCCAGCAACTCTTCTCTATCAGTATTACTTAATTTCTTTTTACTCCTTAATAGGATGCCCTGGCATTTGTTTCTCTCCCCTTTCTCATACCCCATCAACTACTTTTTAAAATTTGACGTTTTATTCTCTGGCTCACCATCCACCTCTAGCTTTACTACAATAAATGATAAGATCTCCAGATAAATATTTAACTTTACACTATTGCTGGTGGATACCTTGTTATTTCTAGTAGTGATACCTGTTCCATTTAGTAAATATTTACTATAGGGAAATAGTAGCTCTATATTTGGATAGGCTTAATGTTCTTATTTAGTTATAGGTTTTTTTTTTTTTTTTACGGAAGGTGGGCACTTTTCTGGTTCTTACGATCTGCCAATATTCAGTTTGTATGTAATATTATAATTAATGCTAATTTAATTACTATAGCCAAGATGTCATAGTTGTTGTTTCTTGTATACAGCATGTTGTTGGGTTTTGTTTCCTTATCCACTCTGCCAGTCTACTTCTTTTAATTGGAGAACTGAGTCCATTTACATTGGTTATAATTGAAATGTATTGACTTATGATTGACATGATTTTTATTTGCTACTGTTTACCACTTTTTCTCCTATGATTACTGTATTTCGTGGGATCTTTCTCTTCTCATTTGTTGAGTTCAGGTCGTTTTGGTCCCTCTCTAAAATATTTGTTAGAATACTGTGTAGTATTGGCTTTGACATCATGAAATTCCATTTTTTTTGTCTTTTTGAGACAAGGTCTTGCTATGCAGTTCTGGCTGGCCTTGAGCTCACTTTTGTAGCCCAAGCTGGTCTCAAACTTGCACCAATCCTCCTGACTCAGCCTCCCGAGTGCTGGGATTATAGGCGTGAGCCACCACGCCCGGCTATCATCATGAAATTCTTTAGTTGTTCCTTATCATGGACATATTTCACTTCTCCCTCATACTTGAAGGAGAGTTTTGCTGGGTATAGTAGTCTGGGCTGAAATTTGTTTTCAAATTGTTTCAAGGCTCTTCTTGCCTTCATGGTTTGTGAAGAGAAATCTGCCATTATTCTGATGGGTTTTCCTTTAAATGTGATCTGTTTCTTTTCTCTAGCAGCTTTTAGTATGTTATTCTTCTGCTG
>PVJA010016285.1:8844-43895 GCA_004027025.1 Myocastor coypus | reverse complement strand
GACAGTAGGGGGAAACCTTTTACAGATAAGTTACAAACAAAGAAAAGGCAAATAAACAAATTTGTACAAGAAATTTAACACGTTCTGTACAATGTCTTCACTTTGCTGTCATCATTTGTACAAACTCTGAAAAAGAAAAAAGTGTAGTTAATGGCAAAAGGTGGGACACAGACAATACACTCTTTTATTCAGAATTACTATAAAACAGAA
Source organism: Myocastor coypus (assembly GCA_004027025.1). Taxonomy (NCBI): domain Eukaryota; kingdom Metazoa; phylum Chordata; class Mammalia; order Rodentia; family Myocastoridae; genus Myocastor; species Myocastor coypus. The sequence continues at coordinate 43,685 of PVJA010016285.1, read as the reverse complement.
AAAAATCTTATTTCTGCTTAAGTGTGGAACTCATAAGTTGCAATTATTCAGGATTAATAATGAATAAACCAAATTGTTTCTGGATAAGCCAGGATAAGCAGCAGCATTCATGGAACTAACTAGGCTTGCCAGGCATGGTGGCACACCCCTGTAACAGCAGCACTCAAGAGGCAGAGGCAGGACTGCTACCAGAGTTGGAGGCCACAAGGCTACACAGTGACTTCAAGTCCAGTCTGAACTACATAGCAAGATCCTATCTCAAAAGAGATTAGCCTTAATTTTTAGAATGTTTGCATAGCTTTCCCTAGACATCCTTTCAGCTTTTGAAGTCCTGAGGTCATATAACAACCATTCCCTAAGTTTATAGTCACACATAATACACTGAATCCAAGCATATGTGAATGGTTCCAGACGGAAACTATCATAGGAAAGAGTCAGGCACATTCCGAACAGCAAGCCACAGGGTAGCAAACACCTACTATGTCTACAATCTATTTGTAAGAAGGAAACATCACCTAGCCTAAGACACCTAACAAGTACTTTTAACTTCAAATCTGAGCACTATTGAATAAAGGAGTAAGAGGGAAAGACCTACCTTCATAGTTTACTTGACCATCACCATCAATATCTGCTTCCCTGATCATCTCATCAACCTCTTCATCTGTTAACTTTTCTCCAAGGTTTGTCATCACATGGCGAAGCTCTGCTGCACTAATATAACCATTGCCATCCTAGAGAAAAGTTTAGTATGTCTAAAATTACAGTGGGAATGAAAATTTAAGATATTAAACCTACATTTGAAATACAAACCTCAGTGAATCTATAAACAGTTGATCTATAAAGCAAATGTCAACAGGTACACAGGATGGCCATTTCCTAGCTCCAAAATCATGATACCTCTTTTGCCAGATTATTGCAATATGTATTAAGAATTCATACTGAATTCTTACAGCTTTTGCATAGCAGTTGGGAATATGGCTTAGTGCTAAGAGCTCTTGCCTTTCATATATAAGGCCCTGTGTTTGAGTCCAAGCATCATATACACCCTACACCCCGATATTTAAAGCTTTTTGCTTCACATTTAAATTATGCTATAAGTCATGAGAGGTGTAAGTCTCAAAAAGTAGAGGGCCCTGATAGGTTCCTTTCATCCTCAAAATTACAAAACATCCAGTGCTTTAGTACCTACCTTATCAAATACACGGAATGCTTCTCTAATTTCTTCCTCACTGTCTGTGTCTTTCATTTTTCTTGCCATCATTGTCAGAAATTCAGGGAAGTCAATTGTACCATTACCTGAAATGATTTAGTTGAAGCATTAAGTAGGATGCAGATACACCTCTTCTTCAAACCATCCACGCCCTGAAAATGAAGACTTACCATCCGCATCTACTTCATTAATCATGTCCTGCAACTCTGCTTCTGTGGGATTCTGCCCAAGAGATCTCATTACAGTTCCCAACTCCTTTGTTGTTATAGTTCCATCACCATCCTTGTCAAATAGTGAAAAAGCTTCTTTGAATTCTGTTTGAAAGATCACAATTCCAACGCACGTTAACAATAAAAAAACTCCCAGAAGAAATGTACGTAACAGGGGCTGGGGAGATAGCTTCGAGGCACAAGTGCCTGCCTGGCAAGTGCAACATTATGAGCTTGAACCCCAGTCCCACAAAAAAAAAAGAAACAAAAACAGAAAAAAGAAAAACAAGAAATGTACATAACAAATGATTCCTAAGATGGACATTTACTGGAGATAACTAAAGTGAGATTTTGATTTCTAACAAATCAAAAGTGGAAAACCTTATGAAAATATTTCAAGCATACCTGTCTGATCATCCTAGTCAATACTCTAAGCTACCAATGAGTTCTACAGTATAATAATCTCACAGGGAAATCCAATCTAGTTCAGATAAAAGTAAAATTACTCTAAGTTGAAAGACAAAATGCCTACAAATCCCCAAATGACTATCTTCTCTATTTTTCTACTGATGACACTATGTATAATACATTTCAAAATTATGGATCTAACCTCACTCACCATAGAAAAATGACTTGATATTAAATACTACCATAGAGAAAAATTTTTATTTGCATTATACTCAGTGTTAACCCATTATAATAAAGTCAGAACAGAACAGTTTTTATACTTGTCCAATAGTTACTTTCCTTTTCAGGACAAGAGGGGATATCACCATATAATCTGTAAAGACTAACAGTATGAGTCAATCAAGGCATGAATGTTAAGTTTTAGCTAAGTGCTACACTGCTAGAACAAAGGAAATGTCAATCTTCTTGAAAAAACCATCTATTTGGTACAGGGTCACTGTCTGTCTGCTGTCTTAGCCTCCCCAGCACTAGGATTACCAGGCATACGCTTAGACCACTGAGCTATTTTTCCAGCCTGGAAATATAAATCTTCAAAACATGACATTCCAACCTTAAAGTATACTATTCCTTATGGATTTCTTGTGACATGGCATTCCTTCTAATTCACTGCCCAATCTGAAAAGACGGTGGAGCCAACACTCCATACTACCTGGCTTTGCCATTCACTTTCATATAGAAAAACTACAATAGAATTTAGTGCTACATTATACCAGTGTATTAATAGCAAAGCTATGATCTTTCCAATAAGGCACTTTCTAAAAAGATTACTAGAACCAATCAGTAAGCAAATATCAAAGCCATTCCAAAGTTCATTGGCCCATTAAACTTTTCTAACAAATGAATGCTTTTGAAAAGTTATCTAGCATGTGCTGAACCATCTTCTCTAGAAGTTCAAGGTCATTTATTCCTGTCTATTCCTAATACAATTCATAATACCTTCTAGTTCCATTTCATATTGCAGGTTTACCTTGGTACTCTGCTTTGAAATTTACATTATTTGACAAATTTCTTTTTCTTTTTTTTTTTTTTTTTGAGACAGGGTCTCACTGTGCAGTTCAGGCTGGCTTTGAGCTCACTTTTGTAGCCCAGGCTGGTCTCGAACTCACAACAATCCTCCTGCCTCAGCCTCCCGAGTGCTGGGATTACAGGCGTGAGCCACCACGCCCGGCTTATTTGACAAATTTCAACGTGAGAATTTTCTCTGCTACTCATCATCTTTGAGCATGCAAGTAGAACCTATGGTTGACAGGCGTGGTGGCGCACGCCTGTAATCCCAGCACTTGGGAGGCTGAAGCAGGAGGATAGGTGTGAGTTCAAGACCCGCTCGGCTACAAAAGTGAGCTCAAGGCCAGCCTGAACTTCATACAAGACCCTGTCTCAAAAAAGACAAAACAGAACCTATGGTGTCAGTTGCACCTCATGACATACAATCTTTTCCAGCCAAAACAAAACTTGTCACCTCACCTCTCAGAACCAATTAACAATGACTAATACCATGACGGTACTGTATTTCAACTAATTCTCTACTGACTTCATTCATTAACATATAGCTATCTTTGGGGCCCAGCAGGATGGCTCAGTGGTCTAAAGTGCCTGCTTAGGAAAGCTTCGGTGGCTACAGGGACCGCGGTTCGATCCCCGGCACCACATGCTGTGTCAGCCCTGCCCTCAGGGCAGGCTGAGCCAGCCATAAAAACAAACAAACAAAAGTTCTGAAACAAGAAAAAAAATTAAATTTTAAAAATGTATATAGCTATCTTTGACTACTAACCTAAAACTAAACTTAGACATTAGTTGTATTTTCTTTTACATATCTGTCCTTACCCTTCTCCAAGCCATGGAGAAGGATACCCTTCAATCCACTGAAAATCACTATACCATCTTTTCCACTGAACATGCTACATTTATCAAGGACTATCTAGTTATCCACAATTGATCAAATAAATTTTAGTACATTGGTCACGTGGGCATAATAAAAGCGAAAGTATTTGACATCCCATGTTAAACCATCTTAGCTGTTTATAACAATGCAAACATGGCAGGACTTTCCTGTCCCAAATTTTGTTTTGTTAAGTGAGGGTAACTATACTTTCCAAGTTTAAGGATACTTGTAGCAGGCAAGGTGGCAGATGCCTGCAAACTCCAGCTACTTGAGAGGCTCACCCAAGGAGGATAGCAAACTTGAGGCCAACCAGACAGATTACTCGAGACCTTGCCTCAAAAACAAAATTTCAAAGTCTGAAAACAAAATTCCGTATGCCAAAGGACACAATCAAAACCCAAAACCCAGAACTGGAGAAATAGCTCAGCATTCTAAGCACCTGCCTGGCAAGTGCAAAGATCTGCTTTGATCCCTGGTAATGCATGCCATGCCTGCCACTGAAACTGCGTGTGGGAGTAAACATCTGTAATCCTAGCACTAAGGAGGCTGAGACAAGAGGACCACTAGTCCAAGCTGTGAAGTGACACCCTGCACCAAATCAATCAATCAATGCTTAAAAAATTAAAAATTTCAATATTTTCCTTAAAAAATAAATAAGTAAATAAATAAAGACCCAAACCTGTGCACAAGTTCTGTTAACTCTCACCAAATACTGCCTGCAAGCTAGGAATGGTGGCCTACACTTCTAACACCGCAAGATGAGGAAGAGCTCAAGTTTGAGCTGTGCCTGAACAACTTAGCAAGACCTTACCTCAAAAGGGGTGAAGAGGGTCAGTAAGATAGCTTAGCAACCTAAGTACCTGCTTTGGGAAGTGCAGGGTCCTGGGCTGATGGGACTGGCCCTGCTCCTTCAATCCATTGAAAACTACACCAGAGCACAGCGCCAAATAGCTCAGCTCAGCAGATTAAAGCACCTGCAAGCAGTTGCATGGGCCTGGGGCCCACTGAGACTGGCAATTCAGACTGGAGATGGTGGTGCGTGCCTGTGATCCCAGCTCCTGGGAGGCTGTAAACAGGCAGATCACTACCAGTCCAATCTAGTAGTGAGACCCAGAATACCCTTTAGACACTTCCCTAAAATACAAAAAACCACTATGCCACCTCTTCCACTGAGCATGATGAATTCATCAACTACCTAGCTGTCCACAATCGCTCAAGTAAATTTTAGTATGTTGGGGCATGCTGAGCTGGTGACTGAGCACACACCTGTAATCCCAGTGCTAGGGAGGCTGAACACAGGAGAATCACAAGTCACTGCATAGTGAAAACCCTGTACTAAATACACAAATGAAAGAAAAAAAGCGGGGGGTAAAAGTGGAGGTTAGGAGTGTAGCACAGTACAAAGGCCTGGAGTTTAACCTTCCAATACCTATGTAAATAATGAATACTATATGGCTTACAGGGCTACTTAGGACAGTAAAGCAGGAGGCACTGCCAAGCTCAAGGCCAGCCTGGGAAACTGTGAGGTCATGTTTCAACAAAACAAACAAAAAAAGGGCGGGGGCGTAGCTCAGCGCTAACCAGGGTTCAATCTCCAGGACCCCAAGAGGTAAAAAATAAATGCTGCTTGCTTCCTTTTTCATCTCTACAATCAGTACTTTGGCTCAAGGACCAATTATCTTTGGTCTGGACCATCTCGATTACCTCCTACCTAGCTTAATTCTTTAAAATTACACTCCTTCAGTCCCATTACTTTTTCAGACCACCATGTTACTATTCTAAAATATTTTAATTGCTCAGCTTTATTCAGATTAGATATTACACTAGTTTGTAGAACCTAGCTTGCTGTATTCACTATATGTAACAGTTTCATTCAAATATCTTATTTCAGAAAAAATCATCTTAGTGTCAGAATACTTGGTTTTATGAAACAGATAGGGCAATCTAGATCAAAAGATCAGCAAGTTTTTTCCTACAAACAAGCTTTGAGAAAGACATTTTCGTTTTACTTTTTTTTTTTTTTTTTTTTTTAAACAAGATGTACAAATTGTTTAGGAATACAAACTATGATTAAGAGTTCAGACATACAGCACCAACCACCATCGATTAACTTGGGTGACAATTTATTGAGATACGTGTTCATTTACCTCCTGTGCTACAGCATACCTCGTTATATATATAGCACACCACTAGGTACATCAATTCCAAAAATCTCTAAAGGTGGTGATAATCTATGATTTAACTATAAGCTCAATTCTGAAAGATGCACAGTTTACATAGACATGTTCTAAAATTCGGTAAGTTCTAAAATCTAATTGCCCTTAAAATGTTTAACGTGAAAAGCCAAAACTAAAACATTATCCATGCTATATATATACCAAACACTGAAATACCTATTTTAAAAAAAACCCTTAAGAACCTCAAAGCACTATTTACATTCACCTGCCTTTCAGAACTAGTGAATAACACTAACTCTTATAAATGAAATATAAATCCAAAAGTTAAAATGCATACTCAACCAAGACAACAAGTCCTAAATGTCAGACAGCTTTCCTGTTTTTTTTTTTTTCTTTTTTCTTTTCTTTTTTTTGCAGTCCCAGGGATTGAACTCAGGACCGTGCTCTTGCCATGACTTTCCCAAAATTCATCCTAGTTATGCTGAAGTTGAAATTTTTAGAAAAGCCACACATACTTATTTCTTAGACATTTTTCTTCTCTTTTTCTTTCTTTTTTCTTTTTTCTTTTTTTTTTTTTTTTTCACTTTAGGGAAGGGTTTATAGGGTGTTCAGAGTCTCACTACTAGACCAGACTTGCAGTGATCCACCTATTTACAGTCTCCCAAGAGCTGAGGATTACAGGTGTGTGTCACCACACCCAGGGGCTAGCAGGTCCAAGGATCAAACCCCCAGGCCCATGCAACTGCTTGCAGGTGCTTTATCCACTGAGCTATTTGGCCAGCTCTCTTGGACATTTTTCTGTATGTCTCTCAAATGTCACACACCAATTAAGGCAAGGCAAACACAGGAAACAAATTAACTTGCTAAGTCATGTCATACTTGCCTGAAGTGCCCTTTAAGAGCAGGTGATACAGACAATTCTACTGAAATTTTTTTTTTTTCCTAGACCAGGTTATTTGCCACTATAATTTCAGAACAAATCTGTAGTTTATGTGATGATTAAAATAGCTTTAAAAGTACCATAGCATACATCAAACACAAAAGACGTTTATTTTATTTTATTTTATTTATTTATTTTTGGTCTTTTTGAGACAGGGTCTTGCTATGCAGTTGAGGCTGGCCTTGAGCTCACTTTTGTAGCCCAGGCTGGTCTCGAACTCTCACCAATCCTCCTGCCTCAGCCTCCCGAGTGCTGGGATTACAGGCACAAGCCACCACACCCAGCTACAAAAGACGTTTAAAGGGAAAAAATTTGTCTTCATTTCAAAACAAAACAAAAACACTGAAATACACCAAGTTTCAGAGAAAGGAACTTTAGGAAGGAGGCAGAACAATGTGAAGAATAGGGTAATAGCATTATGACCTCTTTTTTTCCAGATACCTCACCTCAAAGAATAAAATTCACCTATATTAGAAAATATTTATTGGGCAGGCAAGATAGCTAAGCAGTCTAGCAGGGACCTCCCTTTGATTGCTTGACATCACAGCCCTACCCCGCAAGCAGGCTGAGCCAGCCACAAAGAAAAAAGAATTATTCAGTGCTTGCTATGTGGCAGGCACCAGACTATAAGGAACAGAAAGGTCCCCAACTGTACATAGCTTTTACTTTAGTTCCATATGGTTTATCAAAGTTTACTAAAGCCTAGTCCAAAGAATGGCTTTAAAGAAATCTGGTGCAGAAAAAGGCAGATAGGGTGAGTTAAGAGTTAATTTTTCTGCCTATCTTACTGGACACCTAGTTTTATGATGGAAGGAAGTTACTGAATAAGAATTTATCTTGAGAAGATTCTGATGAAATACATGTATTCTTTACAAAATGCTATCAAATGTCTAGTCATTATTGGGCACGTCATGTAACTGAAAGGTCTTTTTTTTGGCAGTACCAGGGACTGAACTCAGGACCTTGAACTTGCCAGGCAAACACTTACACCACTGAAAGGAATTGTTACTAATCGTGGCATACCCATAAATGTGGGTCAGCATATTCTTAGAAGAAAGAAAGAAAGAAAGAAAGAAAGAAAGAAAGAAAGAAAGAAAGAAAGAAAGAAAGAAAGAAAGAAAGAAAGAGAAAGAAAGAAACTCGGTCATTCAAGACTAGGTCCACCTCTTTCATCTTTCAGGTCCTCCTTTCTAAGATGAGGGAAAAAAGGAACAACAGTCATGCAAAAAGTGCCATGTCACGTGCAGCCTATTCTGCACAAACTGCACTCAGCGCATGCCACCGCTGTCAGGGACATTGCCAAAGTGAGAATCTTTGATGGCTGGTTATTTGCTTCCCTGGCAGTGTGAACTGTGCCAATCACACCAAAATGGTCAGAAACTGATCTCATGAAGCCCACAAAGACGGAACACCTCCACCTGAACTTAGACCGGCAGGTGCTGCCCTGTGACCTCCACCAAAGCCTGTGTAAGGAAAGGGAACTAACTGGGTCTTAATGGACTGAAGAAATCCTCTTGAGAAGGAAATAATACACTGAATGTTGTACTCCTAAAAAAGACTGGATGAACAAGCTTTTTTTTTTTTTTGTCTTTTTGAGACAGGGTCTCGCTATGCAGTTGAGTCTGGTCCTGAGCTCACTTTTGTAGCCCAGGCTGGTCTCGAACCCGCACCAATCCTCCTGCCTCAGCCTCCCGAGTGCTAGGATTACAGGCGTGCGCCACCACGCCCAGCTGCACAAGCTTTTTAAGTAAGACAAGTTGAGTATGGGGTGCACAGCTGAAATCCCAGCACTCCAGAGTCTGAGTGAGGAGAACTGCTATGAGTCTGAGGCCAGCCTGGGCTACACAGTGAGCCCATATGCCAGCTTCTACTACATAGTGAGGTCCTATTTCAAAAAACAAAAAAATTTTAAAAGTCACCTTGAAAAATACATTTACTACTATAAAGTGATCATTCTGTGTTGTGTCCAGAGATAGTACCTGGCTAGAAATTAAACTCAAGTGTGTGTGTACACACACACACACACCTTTTTTTTTTTTTTGGAGACAAGGTCTCGCTATGCAGTTCAGGTTGGCCTTGAGCTCACTTTGTAGCCCAGGCTGGTCTCAAACTTGCACTGCTCCTCTTGTCTCAGCCTCCCAAGTGCTAAGATTACAGGTGTGCATCACCATGCCCGACTAAATTCAAGTACATTATAAAAGGTTAAAATCTAAGACTGAATATTATTAAGATAGACCACATTAGTTCCTGTTGCTAATTTAAAATGGTATAGGAGCTGGGCATGGTGGTGCATACCTCCAATCCCAGCACTCAGGAGACTAAAGCAGGAGGATTGCTTTAGTTCCAGGCCAACCTGAGCTACATGAGTTTAGGGGTAGTCTGAACTACACAGCAAGACCCTGTCTTAACAAACAAAAATGGTATAGGACATGCATGATATCATACATGCGATCCCAACTGCCAGGGAGGTCAAGGCAGAGCCAAACTTGGTAAAACTGTCTCAAAATAAATAACAAAGTTGAAAATGTAGTTCAGTAGCAGAGAACTGCTTTGTATGTGTGACGCTGTGGGTTGAACTTTCAGTAACACAAAAGAATAAACCAAGCAGTACAGATAAAATGTAAGAGACCCTGAGTGGATCTTTAGCACTCTAAGCAAAGAAAATGATGTAACAACAGTCTGCTTCACTTTTTTAACACACTCAACATGATTTAAGAACTCTAGAAAATAAATCCCAAGTTTAACTTAAATTATACTATAAGCAGTAAAAACTTGTTTAAATTTGGTCCTTGAGGACCAGGGAGATAGCTCAGCAACATAAGCACCTGCCTGGCAAGCACAAGATCCTAAACTCAATCCCTAGTACCAAAAAAATAAATAAATTTGGTCCTAGATTCAAATAGCTTTCTACTTAATCATTTAATAGCATTTGTGGAGTCTACCCCAAATTTCTGTGTACTTATGGGGGTGGAAGACTTGCTTTAAATGAGCAATACATTAAGCTACAAAAACATGAGTGCTTTTTCAAATACTTAAAACTTGTTTGCTGGGGGGAAAAAAAGACAAGTTAAAATTACTCTGTGTTGGAGCTAATAAAAGCCTAACGGAAGCAACAGGTTTAATTTTACTCATTTTCATAGCAAACCAAAGGTTACAAAATGTATGAAGTTTTATTCAACAGTTATGAATGCTTTTAAGTCAACATTCAAAATTATGGACCGAGGGCCAATGAGATGGTTCAGTGGTTTAAAGCTGAGGCAACCGCAGGACTGTGGTTCAAACCCTGACACAACACGTTGCACCAGTCCCACCCCTAAGGCAGGCAGAGCCAGCCATAATTAAAAAAAAAAAATTATGGACTGGCAAGATGGTTCAGCCATCTAAAGCACCTGCCTAGGAAAGGTTAGGCAACCACAGGGACCTTGGTTCTATTGCCAGTCCCACCCCCAGGGAAGGCTGAGCCAACCATAAAAAAAAGTTCAAAATTACTACAGTGACAATATTTGTTAGTTTTCCTACAGAGAAACAGTTACAGACAGTACTCTACCTGAAATGCTTAGAACCAGAAAGTGTACGTAATGAGACATTTTGAGGATGGGACTCCAGTCCAAAAACAAAGTTCATTTTCACCTGAATTTTATTCAATAGTGCATCTGAATAAATTCATTGCCACTCATTAGTCACAGGAATTTTATACTGATGGTCCCATGTCAGCACTCAGAAAGTATTGCATCTTGGAGCATTTCAGATGAGGAATATCAAATTGTACATACAATTCTAAGCTTAAGAAATTAACTTAAGTCAGCATAAATTCAATGTTCATTTCCTGATTGGACATTTCAAGTTACAGTTGGCCCCCCTTGTGAATATCAGTTGTCAGTTACATCACTGACAAACTCATAATGCATGTTTTCATTGTTCCAAATTTTATTACGGCATAATAAATTTGCCATATTAATCATTTCTAGTGAATGGTTCAGCGTATATATTGTTACACTACCATCCAGAACTTTGCTGTTTAAAACTGAACCTCGAAGTCATTAGCAATTCCCATTCACCTCATTATTTTTATTTACCCTCTACCTAACATATCTGGAATTATATAACATATCTGGAATTATTTGTCTTTTGTGACTGGCTTATTTTACTTAACATAGGGTGTGATAATCCATGCCTGTAATTCTAGCATTTGGAAAGCTGAGGCAGGAGAATTGCCATAAATTCTTGGCCCCCCAGGGCTACACAGTGAGCTCATAACCAACCCAAACACACAGCAAGACCCTGCCTCAGAAACAAAAATTAGTATAATGTCCTTACAGAAACCTGGGACTATTGGTGGGAATGTAAAATGGCACAGCCACTGTGTAGAGCAGCATGGTGGCTCCTCAAAACAAGAGAACTCTCATAGGGGCCAGGGAGATAGCTCAGGGGCACAAGTACCTGCATGGCAAGTGCAAGGTCTTGAGTTCAATCCCAGGTTCCACAAAACAAACAAACAAACAAACAAAGAACTCCCATATAATCTAGGAAAAAGTATCTCAGGGTATATAACCAAAATAACTTAAAACAGCTTTCAGGTTAGCTCAGTGGTTCATGGCTTGCATGGGCAATTCCAGTCAGCCACAGGGGACAGAGGTTTGATCCCCATACTCACCCTTAAGGCAGCCTGGGATAGCAAAAAAACAAAAAACAAAAACCCCTTCTTCAAAATAATTAGAAACATGGTCTCAGAGGAGTGTTTGTATAGTCATGTTCATAAAGCCAAAATGTGGGAGTGACTTAGATTTTGCCGGGTGACAAATCACTATGTAAAATGTTGTACATATATAATGGACTATAATTCAGCCTTTAAAAGGAAATTTCCAGAATTCATGTTTTATAATAAGAGTCTTCAAAAATTAAAAACCCATCACTGCGCCATGCCCTCAAATATGATCAAGTAAGACTAAAATACATGTCTTTCTTTTTCTGTGGCTGGCTCAGCCTGCTGTGGGGCAATGTAGTGTCATGGACGGAACAGCAGAAAACCGCTGAGCTATCTTGCTGGCTAAATACAGGTCTTTAATTAGCTTCCCCACGCATCTTTCACAAGCAAGTTTATAGTCTCATTTGCCAAAGCAGGTTGTATTACTGTTACATTATGTCCATTTGCTACCAGTATGACACACATCAAATTCAATTATTTAGTACATGTATTTTATTTTCAGTCTGGCTACTCAATTTATAATAAAATTCAACAGGTACAACCTAGTATAGTATTTCTCACCTGCAATCTGCTCTTCAGTCAGTTGGTCAGCCTACAAAGAAATCAAAAAGGCAGATTAATGATCTAGGTGTATGTAGCCTAACAACAGCGACAGAAACAAGTTTTAATACTATCAAGGTTCATAATTAAATGGTTAAACACATCACTCTGACATAATTTCCCAAACCTAAGAGGTAGGGGGAGAAAAAAAATCAGCTTTCACTTCTCACCTGGCAGGCAGAGAATAAAGTTTTGAACATCTGAACTGCAGTATTTACCGAATATTAAGACCAGTCATCCATTTTCTCTTGATATTTTAAACCCCAAAGCAAGCCTATAGTTTGTGATGTTTTTATAGCATATAGAGAAGGGTCCTTGATTTAAACAAAGAAAAATCAGGCTCAAATTAAATTTGGCTAGGATAAAGGAAAAAATTAATAGCCAGAATTAAGCACTAAAATGTCATGACATACCCACTGGGTACCTTTAAGTTTTTAAATTCAGAGCATAATATGTAGAAGATGTTTGCAAAATAGGCAGGTTCATTTTTGACCCTTGTCTATGAATATGTCACTGCTATATATGTATATATGTGGGACTTTTTTTTTGAGACATGGTCTCACTATGTAGTTCCAGCTAGCCTTGTGCTCACTTTTGTAGCCCCCAGGCTGGTCTCAAACTCAAGAGATCCTCCTGGTTCAAGTTCCCAAGCGCTAGGATTATAGGCATGTCCACCACACCCATTCAGAGGCCTGGGTGGGCACCTGCATCTGGGGCCCAGATGGCATCTAGGGATCCTGGACCCAGACCATACAGCATGTGAGGCTGGAAACTGAACTTGGATTCTGGTGCTTCCCAGGTAGGTGCTTATGTCTCTGAGCTACCCTGCTCTAACCCCTAAGTGGGACTTCCTATCTAAAATCCTTATCACGGTCAGCCAAATAGCTCAGAAGATTAAAGCCCCTGCAAGCAGGCGCAAGGGTCAGGGGTCTGACTTCCTGGTCTACTGTGCAGGCCAGGCCCCATGCTGAGATGGTGATTGAGACTGCACATGGTGGTGCGTGTCTGTAATCCCAGCTCTGGGATGCTGTAAACAAGTGGATCACTATGAGTCTGATCTAGTATCAAGACCCTGAATGCCCTGTAGACCTTTCCCTAAAACACAAAAATAAAATCCTTGTCAGTATGCGGTCAAGTTAATCCACTCATTTTTTAACTGGGGGGTAGAAAACCACAATTACGGTTTAAGAAAAAATTGCTCAGAGAAGTGTAAAATCTTAACGTAGGATAAACAGCTTCACATTTTCTCCAGGGACAGCATGAAAAAATTTTCTTTTACCACTTCACAACTCATTTGACAATTATGTAAATTGAACTTTTTATTTTTTAAAAAAAAGTCCAGGGGCTGCTAACTCTAAGTTCAAATGCATGTGTCCAAGATATAAGCTTTTTAAAAAGGGGGAAAAAAAACCCACAAACTATTGTTGCCCCTTTACAAATCTCAATCTACCACTAACAAATATAAGATATAAAATCAAACATGATTTTCCCTAGGAGTTACTTACACCCCCCTGAATAGAGTCAATGTTTTATGTGGTTATAATAGAAGCTACAGAAAATTGACTTCAAGCCTGACTGTATTTGTAGGACTCCATTTCTGAAATACGAGCACCATGGACAGGAGAAGGAAAAGCATGGAGTTCCGAGTCATAGCTGAGCTGGTATTTGCCACTTAACAGCTGTGTGACCTTGGAAATGTTACTTCCCCTCTCCCAGGCAACTCTGTGACAGAAGGATAACAATACCTAACTTGCACAGGCAGTTGGGCAGAGTTAAGTGAGAAGCTAAGGGCTAGCCTACAGGGCCAAATAATGGCACCTATAAACCAAAGAATGTACAATATTAAGTATCAACCTTACTAGCCTAATTTCCTTAGGGAGGGTACATACATTTTGAAGCCCTTTTCAATAAACTTACCAGTTTCATGCTAACTTCTTTCACCAGAGAAAACAATTTGAACAAATTGAAACAAGGTGCGACCTAGGGATACACCTAGGTATGTGTGCGGCAGATGAAATGTAAGAGTGAAAGTGTTAAGGTACATGTTTGGTAAACACTGCTGTGGTACGTATGAAAGCCATGTACAGGAAGGAAGACAGTGGGGTTTGTTCTCCCAACATACTGGCGTAAGATGTGGGACTTATGTACATGAACAGTAACTAAAATATGAGCTATAAATGAAACAAGCCAAAACTTAAGCACTTCATGCCAACTTATCCAGATCTTTTTATCTCCAGGCAAGCACAATCTTTTTTCTTTTGTCTTTTTGAGACAGGGTCTTACTGTGCAGTTCAGGCTGGCCTTGAGCTCACTTTTGTAGCCCAGGCTGGTCTCGAACTTGCACTGATTCTCCCGCCTCAGCCTCCCAAGCGCTGGGATTACAGGCGTGCACCACCATGCCCAGCAAGGCAAGCACAATCTTACAGTGGATTAAAAAATGAACTTCAAAGAATGACATGCAAGAAGGACAGACTACATTACTCATGATTACATGAAAGCTCTTAACTTTGCCTGGAAGGTTAGGATGTTTTCTGTAAGTACTACTTACTTTCACTTAAGATTTTAAAATAAAACTTTTCTAGGGGCCCAGCGCCTGCTTAGGAAAGCTTGGGCGGCTGCAGGGACCAAGGTTCAATCCCTGGCACCACATGCTACGCCAGCTCAGCCCTCAGGGCAGGCTGAGCTGGCCATAAAAATAAACAAAAGTTCTGAAACAAAAAAATAAATAAAACTTTTTTTTTTTTTTTGTGGGGCCAGGGTTCGAACTCACGACCTTGCACTTGCCCAGCAGGCCCTTGTGCCTCGGAGCTATCTCCCCAGCCCCAAAAATAAAACTTTTCTAGTAACATTCAGATTCAGACTTCCTAAGAACAAAAACTTAAGATTACTCTAGTTGTTTTGAGACAGGTTCTTTCTCACAATGCAGCTCAGGTTGGTCCAGAACCCACAAGATTCTCTTGCTGGGATTCCAAGTGTCAGCCACCATGCTCTTAGCCAAACTTTTCCACTACTCTCAACTTCTCTAACTACAGGCAAATACATCTGTTTCTTTTATGAAAAAGTGCCAGTTTTCTTACAAGAATACTTTTGGGAAAACAAGCTCATTAACAGTGTTTATCTCAGTAAAGCAAAGACTAATTCACTAGAGAGGTAACTAGTTCTTACTCTTGTTTCTGCAACTGCTGATACAGTTCTTCCCCCGCTCTTGTCATTCCAGCGAAGGCTCCTACACATGTATTAGTATACTCTAAGTTCCACCCTCACCTACTCAACTCCTATCAGCATTTTGAGGAACCATAGATGACTTGTAAACACTGAGGAAACACCACAATCCAGGAGGGAGCTGAAATGAATGTATTATGTACCTATAAAACATTTCCTAAATGGTTCTATGAAGATAAAGTTTCTATGACCAGTTTTTAAAACTCTCAAGTTCTTTCCTGAATAAATGTACCAGTCCATCGGCATGAACAGGAACACAAATTCTTTACCCATTCCTGTCCATTCTACCAAAATGCTACATAAAACAAAGATTTTGTGTATTTTTTTCTGCAATTACAGAAGCTGGGGAATCTTTTACATCTATCAAAATTGTTTAAATGATTACAATAAAACAAAAAGGCATTTTAATTCTGACAGAACAACACTTACTACAGCATGAAACAAAATACAACGACCAAAAAATTAGGACCTGCAGCCAGGTGTGGTGGCTCATGCCTGTAATCCCAGCACTCGGGAGGCTGAGGCAGGAGGACTGGTGAGAGTTCAAGACCAGCCTGGGCTACAAAAGTGAGCTCAAGGCCAGCCTCAACTGCATAGCGAGACCCTGTCTCAAAAAGACAAAAAAAAAAAAAAAAAAAAATTAGGACCTTCATTAAAGACTTAAATTCTAAGTGAAGCTAGAACTTCCTGCATTATTACCCTGGACTTGAGATAGTCCCAAAGACCTATATATAAGCACTCTTACACATTTCTGCATCATAATAATTTTTGTTTAGTTTGATATAACTGTAATTTAAAATCTGAAAAGTCTTTTATAAAGTCACCTGGGGGCAATTTTTAAACTGCTGTTTATCTAATAAATGTAGTTTATCTCCTGTATTACTTTGAAGATACATAGTAATTATTATTTGGTTATGAAAATTGTTTTTCATTTTAAAAAGCCCCTCTTCTCCCTTAAAAATTTTAGTAAGTTAACCTAGCGCCCCACCTTGATACATTGATGACAAAATATTGACTATAATAGCTTTTCGTTGGACTACAAAGCCATTTAGATACAAACTATTACTTATTTTTGCAGTACTAGGGACTGAACTCAGGATCCTGTGCTTGCTAGGCAAGTGCTTTATTCTACTCAGCTATTTTCCCAGCCCCTATAATTCTGAGTTAACGATGAAAACATTAGGAAAAATTCGTCTACCTGCCAACTTAAAATTTAGGAAATGTTGATTATATGCTTATAAGGTACATTCTCTTCTGTCTTCAAAATACAAATTTGGCCATGAACTCAATAAAATAACTCAAAGCAAATCAAGATGGAAAAAAATCCACCAATCCTAAACGAACGCTAGTTTTTTTTATCCAAGGTGAACTCTCCCCACACCCACACAGGATGGTGGTTTCACTTGGCAAGGACTGTCAAGTCCTGTTTAAGATGTCACCTTGCCTCCTGGACACACCCATCTCGGTAACCACTTGGCAGGGGGTATCATAAGTACTGTAGCACATTATCGTGATTTTTTTTTCTAGGAAAGAACAGTTTACAGTATTAAAGTGATAGAAAATTACTTGCTAAGATTCCCAGACCTCCTGGCACTCTTCTACCGCTGAAGTATCTCACAGGTGTTATTGTACGGTGAATTGTGTGTTAAGATCAGTTGGCGACTTGAATAGGACTCATTTCCAGGGAACGGTGCGTATGGTGACGGCTCTTTCAACACTGCCCCTGAACACGGAAGGAGACCGCGCGGCCCCCATCCAACCGGTCCAGGGCTGTCAGGCAGGCCGGCGGTCACTCCGGGACGCGCCCTGCCCAGCGGGAAATGAGAAACGCCTTTCATCCCCCCTACCTCGACTGCTCTCCCTAAAAAGATGCGTGCTCCGAGGATGCAGGAGAATTCACACTTGAAGCTCAATCTCTTCAAGGACAAAGCCAGTTAATATTTTCAAAACTGTTTTTACATCTCGGTCGGGTGGCGGCAGATGGCCCCGGAAGGGCAGGAAGGAAAGATCGAGGCGGCCCAAAAGGGTGGACAGCGCCGCGACCCATCCCCCGCCCGGGCCGCGGGCGGCTCCGCAGTCCCGCAGGTGCCAGCGCAGCGGCTGGGACGCGAGTCGAGCCGAGCGGGCGGCGGCTCCGGGTCCCGCGCGCGCCCCACCCCCACCCCCACCGGCCGCTCCCAGCTCGGCGCAGGCCCCCGCCGCGCGCCGTCCGCCCGCCCGCCCGCCCGCGCGTCCCCCATACCCCGCACGCGGCGGGCGCGGACTAACGGCGGCAGCGAGGGGACAAAGGCGCTGCCTGGCGCCCGCGCTAACCGTCCGCTGGGGGTTGAAACGTCCCTGGACGCCCAGCCAAGGCGCCCTGAGCGTCCTCTCCCTGCCCCCAAGGGTCAGCCCACCCCGCACCCCAGGGCCATCCTCCCCAGCCGATCCCCAGGGACCTCGTGGCCTTGGCGGCTGCGTACCCGGCCCCCAACTCAGTACAAGGAGCCCCTGAGGAAAATGGGGGTGGGCGAGCACTTGCGACAACCGTCGCCGGGCTCCTGGCCTCTTCCGCGCCACCCCGCTGGCGAAGGCTACTCCTTGAGAGCGTGAGGGAGGCGAGGGCCCCTTCTGTGGTCAAATCCCTTTAGCCTCTTTCCCCCGCAGGCAAGCACCGGCAGCTTAGCGACCCACTCACCATGCTGCAAGCGCTACTGGTTTTCGAGAGGCGAACACCGGACCGCTCAGCTCGCTCGCTCCACTCGGACTAACTCTACCCCTCCGCCCCCAGCGGCTCATAAACACCTCCCTCCGCCAGATCCCTCCGCCGCGGGCCAGATAACGGAACATCGCAAAGGAGTTCCGGCCAACCCCCTCCTCTCAAACTCTCCTCGAGACATCTTTATCCGCAGTTACTCACATGACGAGGCAAGAGATAATGGAAAATGGGGGGCACGAGTGACGTAAGTGGGTTTCATCCCCCATAGGGACATAAAAAGGACGGTAGGGTCGCTCCTCAGGAGCGCTACTTTGCGGCGCGGAGGAGCATCGCGGCAGCAACGCGCTCCGCGCTGGTCGTTGAGACGGCTTCTGATTGGTCGGTTCGTACCTGCAATGCGTCATCTGGACCGCGGCCGCCGCCGGGACACGGTGCGGCTCCTGCCGTTGCTGCGCGCGCCGCGCTGTCCTGGCAACTGCGCCAGGAGGCAGAGTTTCCCGCTTTGCGCTTGGCTTGGCTGAAGCTTTCTTCTCGGCCAGAGGCTCCCTGCCGTGCTCAGACCAACGTTCCCCCCCTCCCCCCACGGACGGTGGACGCAAACACCCTAAGTCAGTGAAGGACGACAGACCCTCTCGAACACTTAGCAAACCGCTTCCGCTCCACAGCCTAGTGCTTCGGGCTCGAGGAGGCCGCGCGTCGGCGTTTCACTTCCTCCCCGAGCCCGAGGAAATCTGGATGAGGACGAACGCAGATGCTCAGCCGGCAGGCTGATCTGAAAGGGTCTCCCGATCCTACTTGAGCGGCGCTTTCCTTGCCGATAGTAATTATCAGAAAGCACCAAACCCACGCTGTCCGAGATTCTCTGCCATCTGCCTCTCCGTATAGCGCTGCGTGCGAAGTTGGGACCCCACCATAGCCAGTGCAGAGGATGCCTGAGGATTAAAGCCGAAATAGGGCGTAGGACTCAAATGCATTTCCTCAAGAAGATCGATAGCAGACTCCCAGCCCATGAGGAATCATCTTAGGCCATGTCAAGACCTTAGAACTTTACCCATTAACACAGGGATGTTAATTCTTGCAGCCCAGGAACAGGCATTTTTAGCAGGCCAAAGTGAAATCGCTTCCACTGGGAAGACCCCCATCCAGACTAGTTTCATGCCCAGCAATCCTACCAGATGGAAGGCTTCAGTGGAATTTAACCTCCTATAGACATTTTTTCACACCATCCAGAGTATTTCCTTTGCTAGGCTAGAGATCTCTGTCAATCATACATCAACTGCTCTTCTAATTGGCACTGATAATCCAGTGACCCTTTCAGACAAATGACCAAAGAAAAACCAGAACCCTGTGCTTCCATTGTCTTTGCTAATGTAGTGATGTAATGGTGGCAAGGAGAAAGTAGATTTAATTAACTTTATCCTACAAGTGAAATCAATACCCATCAGGGGGCATGCTACTTCAAAGTCTTACCTCTGCTTCAGAATCAGCCCACCTTTCCACTTCTGTATTCTGATCGTTCATAAGTCTTCCCAAAGTAATCCTCAGAAAGTTAACATGATTCCTCCTCAGAGGCTCAGATGGGAGACACGTCAACGGTCTTTTCTTTCCGCTGACTCACTAAAAATACTCTCCCTGAGCATAGTACCCTATTAGCATGTGCTGATTTTACATATGAAATTTTTCATGATGGGAAATTGAATGGCAAAATGAATAATCACCTCCTCTAGGAAATGAATTTTTAAAAGGATTGGTGCACAGTGCCTAACTACTGTGAGCTTAAGTCTAGTGTACAGCTGCATGCTGACAGAGGGACCAACTGTATCCTAGAGCTTCTAAGCAAACATTTGGGGAAAAGATACAGTTTTTAAACAGCGGATAGTGAAAAGCTTTCCCCGGTTTCTCTGACTAAATTTTCACAAGGCCTGTTTTTCAGGCGCTTCCTTGCTGACCTCTCAGAAAGAGAAAGAATCTGAGAGAAAAGTAGACTTACGTTTAAACACATTGTGGTTTGTGCATACTTGAGGCGATTCCAAGACAATTTATTTATAGAGGATTTGTCTTCCCGAATATGACATACAGAGCAGCCTGACTTTGGCAGTTACCAGCTGAGAGGCAAAGTCAGCCATGACCACTAAGTCAGAGTCCTAGGAGGCAAGTGTCACCTCCCCTCCAGGCACACAAACAATGGGAAGATCTTGGGGCTCTCTACCTTGGCCCATCGTGGCAAAAGAAGACCATATTTCCTCCCAGGCCTTCCTCCTTTGCAGAACAGAGATAGCAAGCTCTCTCTCTCTGGCACTTCCTTTCCATGGCTTCTCTCCTCCACCAGCAGGCTAATTTACAAAGATGAGGTACAACAGTAGTAGCATTCTTGGGTGTCTCAATAGGTGAAAAAAGGAAGGAAGCCTTCACTGTCCTACGGTATCAATCATACGTAATGAGAGCATGTATCTAAAGTGGGTATTGAGCCAGGCATGGTGGCGCATGCCTGTAATCCCAACACTTGGGAGGCTGAGGCAGGAGGATCAGTGTGAGTTTGAGACCAGCCTGGGCTACAAAGGTGAGCTTAAGGCCAGCCTGAACTGCATAACGAGACCCTATCACCACACACACACACACACACACACACACACACACACACACACACACACACACACTTTTTTCTGCAGGATTATGGGACAGAACAGTTAAAATGGGGATCCAAGCAGGTTATGTTTTAGCCATTTTTGGCTTCATGAGGGTGGAAGAATAGAAGGAAAGAATTGAATTCCTCAGCCATTTTGAGGGGATTATGTTCACCTGTGCATAAGAAAAGGCGAGGGCCTTCAGCTTTGATTTGAAATGCTGTTCATCTATTTGCTTAGAACTGAAAGACTTCCTGGATGTTGAACTCTGAGTGGTAAAACCAGACAGTACAAGGATGCGCGTGATGGCTCATGCCCATAATCCCAGCACTCAGAAGGCTGAGGCAGGAGGATCACTGAACTTTGAGGCCAGTATGGGCTACACAGTGACTTTAAGGCCACTCTGAACCACACAGTGAGACCCAGTCTCAAAAACAAATAACAACAACAACCAAACCAGACATTTCCAGCAAATCAGAGTACATGGTCACCATAGGAACTAAGAGCACTGATTCCAATAAATACCAGTGTCTCTTTGAGTGCTCTGTATGTGCTGTGATAAAGATGACCTGGGGAAGCAAAGGAAGCATGAGGAGAGAAGGACAAGAGAAAGTACTTTCCTAGAGAAAGTAGTCTATAACACATTAATCCATTTCCGTTAATATGACGAACATCTGAAAGCCTTTTTATAAATGGAAGCTTTTGGGATCCAGGGAGATAGTTCAGTGGAATAAGTGCTTGCTTGGCAAACGTAAGGTCCCGAGTTTAAGCCCTGGTACAAGAAGTGGGGGTAGGAAAGGGAGGAGAAAGAGAAGGAAGCTTTTTGACTCATGGTTCTGGAGGATAGAAAGTCCGAGAGCATTCTGCTTGGCACCTGGGGCGGGCCCTTTGATGCACCATGGTGTGCTAACTCAGGCTTCTCTTCCTCTTCCTATACAGCCACTACTGCCTCCTTGGGGCCCACCCTCCTGATCTAATCCTGGCTGCCTCCCACAGGCCCCACCTCCACATGCTAGCCTCATGAATTCAGGGATTAAATTTCTACACATGAACTTTGAGGGGACGCATGAAAACCAGAGCCCATGTGAATCTGAGTCGAGGTAGAGAGAAGAAAGGGGTATTCAAGGCAGGTTGAAGAAACACCATCATCAACGTCCTCTGGTGAAGTCTGTGTGCCACAGATCCTGGAAGCAGGTTGTGGGCAAGGAGCTCTGTGATCCTGGGGAGCTGGAACAGTCTGGCGGGGCTGCAGGGTGCTGTGAGCTGGGCAGTCACTTGGCCTTGCGTGGAGAGGAGCATCTGGAGGAAGGCCAGAGCAGACCCTGGAAGGGGAAGCCACACTGGCACTGTCTTACCCAGGCCTGCAGGTAGTCCTGGAAAAAGTATTGGCCACTCCTCTGGTGACCTCAAAACATCCCATCCAAAGCTGGCTGCATCGCTTAAACCCTGAACTTCACTGTCCGTTCTAGTTTCACTGAAAATTGCCTTCCTCCCGTCACCCGACCCAGCGTGCAGTGCCCACTGGCATCCTTGTGTGCATGCTCTTTCTTGCTTCCACGCTGTTAGTCGGGTTGCGCTCCTTCCCTTTCTGTGGCCTGCTGAATCTGCTCATACTCCACTCACCATTGCCTCCCTAGGCCACCTCCTAACTCCTTGTCCCCACTTGGCCTACGGAGAAATAATCAACCTTCCCGAAAATGCTCCTAGAATGCTTCATGGCATTCCTTTGTTTAATGCTGGCTGCCTCAAGTAGCTGAACTCCTTGTGAGGCCTTAGTTTGTGTCCCTGACCACCTCGCATAGTATTGGGACGTAGCGATACTCAGCTAATTCTGTTGAATGACTAGACAGATGAATGAGTAACAACATCACGTGGTACAGGCCTTTTGCGTGGGGCTTTCAGTACTCAGGTGATTTTTACAAAGTATGAGCTGTCTTATAAATAATGAAAATCTTTTTATCAGTCTTCTTATGTAAATGGCTATTTTAATCAATGTAAAAATGCTAAATATGTACTTATTCAGATAACTTGTACCTTACCTTGTCTTTTGTCATTGTGTAATAATTGTTCATACTATTTTTAAATTGTATTTTTCCCACATTATTTAGAGGATTTATATTCAGACTGTATTAGCTTCGGGAAATTAAGAATTAAAGCAGTCAATCACTGGGTCATTAAGCTTAAACATTGTGCTTTCACTCTGAAGAGTTTCATGAGAAAGACGAGACTGATGTTTTTGCTACATTGAGAAATGACATGGAGTGGAATTTTTACATAGGAACCTTGCATTTCTTCATTTTCTTCTTATTAGCTTGTTCTCTGAATAACTTTTAGATGATTAAACAGATAAAAATTGGAATGTTTCATGGAAGTTGGCATTGTTGGGCCCTCTCCTCCTTCCCATTATTTTCCATCCCCAAACTAGTCAGTATGCCTAGATTCCCTGTCTTACCCAGGCCTGCATGAGGGAACATCAGTCACTGTAGGAAAACCTCTGTGTCCTAAACCCATGTCTTGCCCATGGTGGGCTCAGGATGAAATATCCTCCAGAGACTTCACCACCCTTGCCACTGAGGTGGGTGGTACAGGCTTGATTAGGAGTGAAAGAGCTTTTTCACTGTTTTCCAGGCATAACCCTCCTAATTGCAAAACAGTTCTTTAGCAATTTAGCTCTCAATTTAATCTGAAAAAATTCAATTGTACAGAAAAGTTGAAAGTTGAATATAGTAAACTAGTGTGTCAGTCATCTTCCTGTCAATGTGATAAAAATACCCAAGAGCATCACCTTATAAGGAAAAACTTTTATTTTGGCCTCCAGGTTCGGAGACTTTGGTCTATGGTCATTTTGCACCCTTGTATCTGGGCATTGCTGCCTTGTAGTAGCACTTGTGGCAGAGGGCATCTGTTCACCTCGAGGCAGCTGGGAAGCAAAAAGCATCTAGAGAACATTAACGATCTGCAGCAAGGCACAACTCACATACTATGCGCTTACACTCAAAAATAGCTGGCAGGGCCAAGGAGATAGTTCTGCGATTTAAGCGCCTTCCTGGCAAGTTCAAGAACCCGAGTTTGATCCCCAGTAAGGCATGCTGTGCCTGCTCCACACTAAGCCAGCCTCAGAAACTGAGCGTGGTAGTACATGCCTGTAATCCCAGCACTGGGGAGGCTGAAAACAGGATCACTACGCATCCAAGCTACAAAAGGAGCCCCTGTAACAAGCACATGAAAGAAAAGTAGAAAGTTGCAGAGATCATGTATTAGCCTTAAATTTCAGCACACTTCTCCTAAAATATGGATACTCTACTATAAAACGACAGCACTGTTAACATGCCTTTTAAAAGTTCTAGATCACTGTAGATCAAATCTGTATTTAAATTCCCACCCCCAACTTTTTTTTTCTTTTGCAGAACCAGGGATCGAACTCAGGACCTTGCACTTGCCAATCAGGCACTTATGCCCCTGAGCTATCACCCCGGCCTCTCCCCAAATATTTTTATAGTGATTTTTTTTTTTTCTGACTAGGATCCTACAAAGATCATATTTTTCAAGGTTAAGTCTCTCTAGATGATTGATTCTCCTTATCTGGATCAGCTTTCATGCCTTTGTCTGTTCATGCCACTGATAGTATGTATGTATGTATGTATGTATGTATGTATGTATGTATGTTCTGGGCATCAAAGCCAAAGCCTCTACACTGAACTTCTTGATGTTTTTGTTTGTTTGTTTGTTTTAAAGACAGGATCTCACTCAATCACTAACTTGTAAGTTGTCAAGGACAGACTGGAGCTATCCTCCTGCCTCAGCCTCCCAGAGTGCTGGGATTATAGATATTCGCCAGCGTACCTGCTTATGACTTTGGTAATTTTGAAGAATCCAGGATACTTTTTTATGTTTACATTCTTGATTTGTCTAATTATTTTCTCATAAGGTCTTTGGACTGGCTCATCTATCTCCTGTATTTTCTGAAAGCTAGAATTGAGTCCTCATACCTAACAAGATTCAAATTTATATCTTCTGGAAAAATACTGAAAATATTTGTGCCTAACCTAAGGAAAACATAATGATGATCCCACTGTTAGCGATGATAAATTTGATCACTGAAGGGAGCATCTATCAGAACTCAATGTTGTAAAGGTGCATGTTCCATTTTTTAATTAATAATCTGTGGGGCAATACTTTGTCGGTATGTAAATATCCTATTTCCCAGCAACTCAACATCAGTGACTTTATTATCCATTTCTGATCCTTGTCAAAATCATAATTTTATTGTTACAGCAAAAGCAAGATCTTTCTAGTTTAATAATCCATTCTACGTTACTTCCTAGCATTCTTTTTTTTTAATAGAGAAGTACGTTCTCTTCTATTGTGAGCTATTACTGTGGAGTGGTGGTGTGGGTGTGTGCGCGCTTTGTGTGTGTGTTGTGACAGTCTCACTACATGGTTCAGGCTGACCTTAAACTCTTGGCGATCCTCCTGCCTCAGCCTCCTGAGCTCTGGGATTCCAGCCACATGCCACCGTGGCTGGCCAGATTTTGCTTTTTATTCTAATGTATTCCAGTCAATTACATTGATCTTAGTTTTCAGGGCTTACATTGTCCTAGGTTTGGCCTGTGTGAGCTGTTTGGGTCAGTTCCTAAGTCCTCTTGACAGATCTCCATAGGGTTTTGGATACTTTCTTGCTCTCTGGCACAAAATGTTCCAGATTCAACTTGACATTCTCTACTTGGACCTAGAATCAGCCATTTTTGTCAAGCATTCTCAGAAATTTTAAATCTATCCCTTTTCCCAGACTAACTGTATGTAAAGCCCTCCCTCCCTATTTATGGTACTCACCTTCCCATAGTGCCACAGTGAGCTCCCCCATCTTCTGGGACACTTCTCACAGCACCCCTTGCCCTGAGCCCTGACACACCAGTGGAAGTTCACAGCTCCTTCACAGCTCCCCCTAGGCGTGGCATTTTGGGGGTGTGAAGAAGGAGCGCTGGATCAAACTGGAAAGTGGAGCCCTGTGCAGAGCAGGCTTCCATGAGTGGGGTCCGGAGGGGAGAGAGCGCAGGCCAGCTCTCAGGTGGGGGGCAGCCCACGCTGCCCACAGCACCGAGGCCCCTTGCCCACAGCCCCACTCTTCCCTGCACCCTCACTGCTGCTGCAGCCGCTCTGTGCTGGCTTCCTGGAGGATGGAGAGACCTCGGCCTTTGTTCTCCGCTGCAGTACTTGGGAAAGGGAGACCTCCAGGTCAGGAAAAGAACAGCAGGATGGGAACACTGCGCCACTGCCCAGAGATCATTCCAGTATTTATGTGAACCTATAAACTATTATCTTGGCTATTTGTACAGGAAATGTATATTAATTTTCCTTTTCTATTTATTTTATATATTTGTTATGTATTTGGTACAGGGTTTTACTACACAGCTCAGACTCATAGTGATCCTCCCCTCTCAGCCTCCCCAGCGCTGGGACTGCAGGTGTGCACCACCACGCCTGGCCTCTTCTCTCCTATTTATATTAAGGCCTCTGAATTCGAGTATATTCTATCTGGATTTGCCATATCTCTTCATAATAAGTAAACTGGAATAATTTTCCTCACGAGTGAATCTTTGCTATCTTTATTGCATTAAATCTCTCAACTGTAGATTAAGTGTCCCCTTCAGCTTTGTCTCTCTGTGGTTAGTGGTATTTTTCTTCCAGAAAACCCTGTTTTGTTTTATTTTGTTTTGTTTTATGTATTTAGTACAGAGTCTCACTATACGGATCAGACTCATAAGAGTCTCCCATTTTTTAGCCTCCTAAGTGGCACGATTACAGGTGTGTGCCACCATGCCCAGTCTCAATCACTGTCTCAGTGTGCCCCAGAGACAGCACTAAGCAGGCTTTAATCCCCTGAGCTATCTGGCCAGCCCTAAGCCCTGTGTTATACTCCCCCTTGCTAGCAAGTCACTGTCCAGGTAATAGCCAGAAATAACTTCTTGTGAAATAGAATGTAGAGGTTGGATTTGAGAAAGTGGATTTAGGGCCAAGAATCAAAGACATATATTCATGTAGAACTTGCAGATTCCATTAAAATTGCATTCACAAATTATCAGTGATAGAAAAGTCGAGAGCCTACTGAATGCTAGGTGTAGTGGTACGTACTGGGAAAGCACAAAGACAACAGCATTCAGTCTCAGCAGAGATAAGGTGAGGTCAGGGTGCATGTGATAACCTGACTGTGGCTGACCTTTAAAAGGCTTGGCTGAGACTGGGTGTGGTGGCGTACATCTGTAAATCCCAGCTCTGGGGAGGCTGTAACAGGCCAATCACTATGAGTCTGATCTAATAGTGAGACCCTGAACACTCTGTTGACCCATTCCTAAAATGGAAAAAAAGTGGGGGTGGGGGAGGGCTTAGCTGAAACATCTTGAACACAGAAAATTGTCTTCCATGAGATGAGGAAAATGACAAACTTGGATTTTCTGGGCATTTAAGAAGAGGAAAGGAAGTTTGGGGTTTGAAGTGAAGGCTTAAAAGTGGCCAAGAGAAGGGAACTGGGGATAAGCTCAACAGCATAAGTGCCTGCTTGGCAAATGCAAGCTACCGAGTTTGATCCCCAAAACAAAAAGTGGCCAAGAGGGGCCGGCCCAATAGATCAGTGGACTAAAGTACCTACTTAGGCAGAATACAGTGGCTGGGTTCTAGCCCCCCATGCTGTGCCAGCTCAGGGGGGCCCCCCACCACCCCGTGCCCTGGGACAGTGACTGAGATGGCATGGTGGTGCATGCCTGTAATCCCAGCACTTGGGAGGCTGAAAGCAGGAGGATCTAGGAGTCCAATCTGTGCAGTGAGACCCTGTAGACCCTGTACTAAATACAAAGAAAAAAAAAAAAAGGTGGGGCAAGAGTCCTCCAGCCCTCTCACAACCCTGCCTCCAAAGGTGCCTCCTCTCAGATGGACTATGGTACTAAAGTGACTCATTCCTGAGGTGGGTGTGCATTCACAAAGACATAGTTTAACGATTTCATTGCTAAACTTTATTTATTTGTACGAGATCTCTACACAGCTTGAGTTCATAGGGATCTTCCCGTCTCAGCCTCCCCAAGTGCTGGGATTACAGATGTGTACCACCACACCCAATCTTGGTGGCCTGCAGGATATGGGGTACCAGGGACAGAATCCAGATCCTTACGCTTGTTAGGCAGACTCTTAGACTACAGAGCTATCTCCCCATCCCCTCAGCTTCAGAATTGAGTCAATTTTAAACTTTATTTATGTTATGGTCGGCTCAGCCTGTCCTGGGGGTGGGGCTGGTGGAGCATGTGATACAGGGATGGAACCATGATCCCTGCCATTGCCTAAGCTTGCCTAAGCAGGCACTTTAGACCACTGAGCTATCTCACCGGCCCAGAATTGAGTCAATTTTAAATCCTAAAGACAATAAGCCCCTCAAGGCATAAGCCTGGGTCCAGCAGACCCAACCGTTACTTTTCTACCATAAATTTGTACTTTAGCAGAGTTGTATTAGCTGGTAGTGCAGCCTTTCCCTGAGGGAAGAAATCTCTGCACTTGCCCACCTGGTATGTTGAATACCAAGGAGTGTGCACATGTGCAACAGTGGTAGGGGCTGGGGAGATAGCTCTGTGGCACAAGTGCCTGCCTGGCAAGTGCAAGGTTGTGAGTTCAAACCCTGGTTCTGCAAGAAACAAACAAGCAAACAAACAACAGTGGTAAATGAGATTTAGAGCCACCCTTATGCAAATGTGTGGAACAGCTTTTCTGTATGTTTACCTGAACATCACAGAGAGTCCAATAGACCCACACCACTTGATTTTTTTTTTTTTTTTTTTTTTTTTTTTTTTTTTTTTTTTTTTTTTGTACCAGGGATGAACTCTAAGCTTCGCTTTCTAAAAAGAGTTTTCATTTGATTTTTCTGGTAGAGGTAGCCTACTTCACTATAGTGGCACATGAAAAACCAGATTTGCAAGTTTTGGAGGAGATCAAAAGTGAATCATTAGGTTGCTCATGCTTAGATGATGAAGGTGATCCATCATAGTAAAATCCATGCTTGCGTAAGGGAAGACCAGTGCGAGTTCAGGACGATGACGGTGGGCGTGACAATGTTGACATCAGCCATGTGAGGCACAGTTCCTGTGACTGCAAAGTGGAGCGAGAATGGGCCGATACAGACACAGGGAGCACAGACCCCCTTCATTCAGAGGACAAAGAAAACAGCAACGTGAGCACGTAGCTGCCTAGCTGAAACGTTCTGAGGTGGCCATGCAGCCAGATGAACCGACCCAATGTTAGAACCAGGGCTGAACATAGAGTGAAGTCGTTGGCAGGGGCGAAATGCATTGGACGGAATGCCAGCGCTGCCAGTCAACGTTGGCCATTGTAGCAGGCAGAATGCTCCAAGTTGCTGGCAACACACAAAGGCCGAAATGTCAGAGGAACACACTGTATGCACCAGTAACCATATTAGAAATGTATTTTATTTATTTTTTTCTAAAGCATATTTTTTTAGAAGAGCTTTTTTTAAATTTTTTTTTATTTTTTTCTTGTTTCAGAACTTTTGTTTGTTTGTTTGTTTGTTTTATTTTTATGGCCAGCTCAGCCTGCCCTGAGGGCAGGGCTGGTACAGCATGTGGTGCCGGGGATAGAACCGCGGTCCCTGCAGCCGCCTGAGCTTTCCTAAGCAGGCTCCTTAGACCACTGAGCCATCCTGCCGGGCCCCTCTAAAGCATATTTATTATGACACCTCACTAGTTGAATTGAAAGCAACCAAAGGACTCCTGAACTTAGCACAGATGTCTCATGGTGATTGCAGGAATATGAAAGACTTACTGCAAAAGGAGTGGGCCCAAATCTGGCATCAAAATTTATGTCCCTTGGGGCCGGGGAGACAACTCAGTAAAATATGCACTTGCCTAGCAAGTGCAGGATCCTGAGTTCAACTCCTGGTACCACTAAATAAATAAATAAATAAATAAATAAGAAAACAAAATTTATGTCCCTGTAGATACAAAGGCTTATTATGCTTTCAGTGTAGATGTTTACCCTGGAGCTCAGCCAGATCCTTATTTGTGTAGTAACAAACCAAATGATATTGTGGACAGCTTTGTCTCTACCATCTCCCAAATTAATTGCAATGTGACACTTGACAGTTGGTTTTTGGTTTCCAATTGATGTTACTTTTGCTAACAGAGCACAAGTTGTCCAGGAAGGAACATAGCAGATATATAAGAACAAAGCAGAAGTTCCAATTGAAATATTGCCATTTCAAAACAGAGAATTGGGGCTGGGGAGATAGCTTTATGGCACAAGTCCCTGCCTGACAAGTACAAAGGCTGTGAGTTCGAACCCTGATCTCGCAGAAGGAAAAATAATAATAATAAATAAAACAGAGAGTTGTACGGTTCAATCTTTGAATTTCAGAAAGATGTCACATTGGGCTAGCCAGATAGCTCAGCAGACTAAGCGTCTGCTTAGGTGAGTACAAGGACCGGATCGATCCCCAGCACCACATGCTGTGGTGGCCCCGCCTAGAGGTGTGCCGAAACTGTGAGTGAGACTAGTCCTGGTGGTTCACACCTGTAATCCCAGCACTTGGGAGGCTGAAAACAGGAGGATCGCTATGAGTCTGATCTGTGTAGTGAGACCCTGTAGACACTGTACTAAATACATTAAATATATATATATATATATATATATATATATATATATATATATATAACATTGACCTTGAATGTGGCAAAGAGGAGCAAACTGGTACTGCTGATGTAAACACTGCACCATGATGAAACATTGCTAGGGAACCCTGGACGTAATGGAGGCCTGAGATGGTAACTTTCTACGACAAACCCAAATGCACAGTGGATGTTATCGATGAAATATGCAGCGTCACTTGGAATACAAAGCATTGGTCAATAGTTGTTTTACTTGATCCTAAACATGAGTGGCATAGTTTGTAGTTTACAAAGAAACTAACAAGTGCGAAGTATCACAGAGAAATTTTCTTAGGAGACTGGGACTGGGGCTCATAAGAGGATAAGAGGTCATCTACAGCAGAAGAAAAATAAAAGGTTCAGCCGGGCGTGGTGGCTCATGCCTGTAATCCCAGCACTCGGGAGGCTGAGGCAGGAGGATCGGTGTGAGTTCGAGACCAGCCTGGGCTACAAAAGGGAGCTTAAGGCCAGCCTGAACTGCATAGCGAGACCCTGTCTCAAAAAGACAAAAAAAAAAAAAGAAAAATAAAAGGTTTCTGCCCAGGGAACTATGCAATAAAAAAAAGAAAAAACCACTTGCATAGCACACTGGTAAGCTGACAGGTGAACAGGGTGAACAGGCAGGCACAGCTTCACAACTACAACAGCAGAAAAAAATAAATAAATAAAAGATGTCAACTACATGCTGTAAGAAAGAGCAGAGGACTGGGGAGATAGCTCAGGGGCATGAGTTCAATCCCTGGTTCTACAGAGAGAAAGAAAGAAAGAAAGAAAGAAAGAAAGAAAGAAAGAAAGAAAGAAAGAAAGAAAGAAAGAAAGAAAGAAGGAAGGAAGGAAGGAAGGAAGGAAGGAAGGAAGGAAGGAAGGAAAGAAAGAAAGAAAGAAAGAAAGAAAGAAAGAAAGAAAGAAAGAAAGAAAGAAAGAAAGAAAGAAAGTGATCCTAGTGTATGGAACACGCGGTTGTCATGTGAAGACCGCCTTGGGTGTGACATTTGAAGCAAAGCTTATTTATGTGATAGACTTTTCCTTGTATTTACGCTGTAGCTCATATAGTTTTTATTTTTGATATTCTAGGTTTGTAAGCAAGTAAACAACTGATATGCAAATGCAGAAAGTTACAACCCTTCAGCAAAAGACAGGAGAACAAACAGGCTTTAACAATCTGGCAGGCTGCTGGGGGCTCTGCTCCAGGGGCTCCAGCCCTGCAGACAGATTGCCTCTGTCTGCGCCATTCTGCACTGTGCAATTTTCTAAATTGAATATGCAGAAATTCTTCCCCACTCCTGACCTCCAGGGCAGCATATTGGTCCCTGTGTGCTCTGCGATGATCTAATGCCCTGCCAGTCTGTTTCCATGCGACAGAGGCTGAGGTAAGCAACAATTCCCCAGCGGTGACCCGTGACACCTCTCAGGCCTCTCACCACAGTCTATTCCGAAGAGCAGACACTCCAGCATTTCTAAAGGGAAGCAGGGGCTGGGAAGATAGCTCAGTAGAATAAGTGCTTGCCTGGCAAGCACAAGGACTTGAGTTCTAAAGGGAAGCAGAATTATCATTCAAATGATAAACGGCCGCGCAGACAGATGCTCTCCTATGATTCACTGAAGTGCAGGTCGTAGGAGGTTATGCATTTGGCCTTAGTGTTTATTAAAGAGAGTGAAGACGAATATATCAGAGAGCAAATCAGATGCACGTCAGAGATGCCAAGCACAACAAAATAATCTTCCAGTATTAATCTATGGGCTACAAAACCCCGCTGGGCAAAACCATGTTTTATTCAGGAAAGCAAAGCAAGTAATCTCTCTATAGAAAGTCATTTACAGTTCATTTGGAAATTGCATTTATAATCTTCAATATGACCTATTTATACCAATGATGAAGGGGTTTCAAATAAATAAAGCTGAAAGGCAATGATAAATTGACTTCCTAGCCTTTTTATGTTTATTACACTGTAATCATTCAAACCCACTGAAGTCAAATTTGTTTCACCAATTTCCTGAAATGAATCCTTGAGCTGTTGGCTCTTATATAAAATCAGTTTATACTATTAAGTGACAGTAAGAAAAATTATTATTTTGCTGGTTCTTATTATCCAAAGGGACCTTACTAAATTATACAGGCTTTCACCACCCAGAAATCTATTATCTAGATGTAAATTCTAGACACAACCTCTGATGCTCCTAAAATGGCAATAAAATAAAAAGCATACCCCAGGGAGCACATCATACCAACATATTGGAAGGGATGCCTAGAGTCTTGGTTAGAAAATAAAGAGCAGAGTTAGAATTCTAGGGGAAAATCATGGTGACAAAGCCCTTTCCATTAACAGTCAACATCCATCAGCATCACGGAGTCAGTGGCTCGAAGTGGGCGCAGGAGGGGTCTGCTTTGCCCTCTGCTTGGCGCTCCATTTTGGACAATGCATTTATATCATCAACTACAAATCAGGCCAAGAGACTATGCTCAGCAGATTCTCCTAGAGCACAGGGCTCCTCCCGGGCAGAGGCCCAAGCTGGACCATAGCCTCCCTACTAGTGCCTGCTGCAGATCTCAGTGACCTATATACCAGGACCCTCTGTCTGTCTCTGGGAAATCCAGAACATTCTACTTCACAAGAGCTCCAATGTAGTCTTCTTCAACTGTGAGCTCCAAGAGCCTCATGATAGCCGCTCCTCCTGAGTCGGCCTTCTTAAATAGGGCAAGGTATGTTTCTTCATGAAAATTCTCTGAGGAAGGGAGGTATCCATTGGAAAGGAGGCTGGGGTCACACAGGGCCCATGGGAGGCAGGCTTTGTGTACACGAGGCACTCTCGAGGGAAAGGTGAGGAGTCCACCCCAGGGACGTGGGAGGAAAGGTAAACAGTGGCAAGAGCTGCCAAGAGCCACCCAGAACCCAGAATGAGGCAGTCACTCCTTCCCTGTCATGGGACAAATATTTGCTAACCAGGGCTCTGTGTACAACATTGTTCACAGCTGGATGAAGCCTTCACAGGCCTCACTCAGGACCATGGAGGCTTTCTATTTCCAGATAGCAGAGGGCATGGGGGCAGGGAGAGGAGGACAGGGGCAGGCCAGCCTCCCCTCTGGCAGCAGTCGGTAGCTGTTGCCTTCGAGTGTGTCGCTCAGGCTCTGAGCTTAGGTATTGTCATCTGCAAAGGGCAGAATGCCAGGATTCCTGGTGGAGTGCTACTGAGAGAGTGGGTTTGTGTGTAGCTCAGAGGCTGGCGCTGAGTCAGCACTCTCTGCCCTCCTGACCAGGAATAATGTCCCAGACCCACACGGACATGACTTTGTGCCTCCATCAACAGCACAGCCCTTGATCTTTCCTTTCTCTGGCTAATGCTCTTTGCATGGCAACCTGTGAGGACCTGGGTGTCAGGAGCCTCAGCCTGCCCAGCCCCGCTCTCTCTCCAGGACCAGCTATGGCTCCCCAGGCTCCTGACCCTCCCTATGGAAGGCTGCTTGCTAGGAAATGGAGAAGCTCATCTGAGGCCCATTCTCCCTCTGACTCCCTCACAGCAACCTTCTCTGCTGCAGTCAGGCCTGCAGCCAGAGAAAGCCCAGGATCTCCTGCCCTTGTTCCCTGCACCACCACAGTCTGGGCACAGGGAGAGGAGAAGCCTGATGCTGGGACACTCAGCACCCATGTTCCCTCAGGAGACAGGGATGAGGATGGAGGGAGGGCAGAGGCTGCAGAGCCAGGAACTCAGAGCTCCCAGCCCCCCCTTGGTGTGCTGCCTGCCCCCACCGCAGCATTAAGCCAGCCCAAGGGTCCCTGAGCCCACAGCACCTCTCCTGCCTGTGGGTGAGGTTAGGACAGTTGCTGACCTTTGCTGAGAACCGCAGTGGCACAGGCACCGTGTGAAGATTTACAGAGCGAGCTCATCCTGGCCTTGAATTGGCGATGGAGACCTCAGCTCATTAGCCTTATTAATGCCTTGTTAGTTCCTTCAAATGAGGAAGCTGAGGCGAAGGGGGCTCAATTGCTCCTTCAAGTCATAACCACAAAGCATTCCGACTGGGCTCGGGCTGTCAGACTCCAAGGCGCCCCCTCGGCTTCAGCCAGCGACCTCTCTCATGGCTTTTGACTCATTCAGCTCTTTCCTGCACTAACACTGGTCCAGCCCACCACACATGCATTGTGCATTTTCCACTTTGCAGACATCCAATCCAGGTTGCTTACCTGCGAGTTCAAAGAGTCACAGCAGTTTCAGGCGACATATTGGCAGTTTGTAGGTAAGTTACAAAGAATCAGAGAGCCTTTAATCCCAGCACTCAGGAGCTGAAGCAGGAGGACTGAAGCAAGTTCAAGACCAGCCTGGGCTACAAAGTGAGCTCAGGGTAGAAAGCCCCTCCTGGTCCTCATCTTAAGGCCAATTTATATTTGGGGGGTTTTTTTGGGTTTTTTTT
>PVJA010016284.1:9127-43823 GCA_004027025.1 Myocastor coypus | reverse complement strand
TGCAAGTTGCCAAGTGGTCAAAATGATGTCAAAATTAGCTTTATGAATGTAACATATTTGTTCATTGTGTACAATGACTTGAGAATCTTCCACTGGTGAGAATAATGTGCTAATTGTCATGCTCTGATTCTCACATATCATTAAAATTGTTGAGATCATTAAATAGAGACAGAGGAGCTGGGCCAGGGAGATAACTCAGTGGAATAAGTGCTTGCCTGGCAAGTGCAAGGTTCTGAGTTCAATCCCTGGTACCACAAAAGCAAACAAACAAAAGAGATAGAGGAGGGGCCCGGCAGGATGGCTCAGCGGTCTAAAGGGCCTGCCTTGGAAGGCTTGGGTGGCTGCAGGGACCGCGGTTCAATCCCCGGTACCACATGCTAAGCCAGCCCTGCCCTCAGGGCAGGCTGAACCAGCCATAAAATAAATTAATAAACAAACAAAAGTTCTGAAACAAGAAAAATTAAATAATAAATAAATAAATAAAATAAGAGATAGAGGAGCTGTTGGACAAGACTCCTCTTGGTCAATAAAGTTGCCTGGAAAAATCTTATCACAGCCTTTGTTCACTAAGAAGGCCCCAGAGGTTTCTATAGCCTTATGGTGGATACACCAATAAACCTTACTAAACATATTACAATAATATGTTTACATTTGTCATCATCAAAAAGTTAATTTTTCTATAAGTTAAACAATAAGGGTTTCCTCATTAAAAGATGCTCTTAGTACAAAAATAAATTTTAAAAAAACTTTCCATTTAATTAAGACAATTCATTATTGTGAATCTCATGATGCATTAAATGTATTCGTGCCTTCCAGATGGACAGGTCTTCTCCAATGTAAAACTCAGATTACTTATAGTGATAATATTTATCTTTTAGGTTCATTTATTTGCCTTACTCTTGTACTCCAGATATTTATAGTAAGAGGTATATGTCAAACCAACATGAGACCACCTGTAAAAAGAAAATGCTATGAGATCTTTGTTATACATGTTAATAAACTTAGAGATGCTTAGGTGTTAAACAGTCCAGACAATGTTACAAATTTATTTAATGACATTCCATTAAAGGAGAACAAGTTAAGTGAGAACATTTTATGTACTAGAGAGAGATGCTTGACTAAAAAGGTTATTCTATACCAAAATGGAGATTTAAGTGTGTTGCAAAAATAATTTCATCATGTTTGTCATACTAGAATATTATGTATGGTTTTGACCTCAGTGTTTTCTTTATAAATTATAACTGTTGTCTGTCAACATTCTACCAGGATTCAACTAGGACAACAGTGGTTAAGGAGTAACAGTCTTCTGCCTGTATCTTATATTTCAAAATGCTTGCTACCTAGATAAAATTATAATAATTGAGTTCATTCCTCCCACTACAATATTAGTATCACTAATCTTTTCTTCTGGATGTTCAATAACTGAGCTTTGGAAACCAAACCTAGAAAAGTAAATGGGCTAAGAGGACAGCCAGTGTTTTGCCTCCAGTCCTCCAAGATCAATGAGAACTCAGGATATGAGGGAACCTTTTCTGTGTCACCTCACTCTGGTGAGTCACACAACTTCTTGGCCAAGAAAATTATTGGGTCCCAGGGGATGAGAACACAGTGAACAGTGTGCCAATGGAGGGTTACTAGAGGAAAAAGTCTCACATATTTTCATAGAAAGTAATTGGCCAAGCAAAGGCTGCAACTCATGCTGATGGCTGACACTGACAGAAGAACCGAGAGGTTCTATACATGGCTCTAAGGTAAATCTGAGGAGACTTGACTGACTTTGATAGATAGCAAAAGGTTAATTTTAGTTAATAGAGGTCTCAATTTAACTTGGTCTTGAACATACAGCTAAAATTATAACCAAAAGATATATAAAACAATATCAATATAGGAAGGGTCTCAAATACTGACTGCCCTTCTGGCAGTTTTCAGCTACACTAGTAGCTGAGCACTATTAGGAGTCATTAAAAAAACATGCAGTAAAATCTACAAAAGCCCAGCAAGAATCTTCAAAATTTTCAACTAGATTGCCCTTCAAAAGTACAAAATTCTCCATCTTCTTACAGCTAAAACAGGAGGATATATAACAAAATAACAGGTGTATAGATAACATGTATTAGTAGAGGAGTTTAAGAACCAGTAGGTTATACTACTGTTCCAGTCCCTAAATTTCAGCTTCTGCACCTGGCTCTTTCCCCATTTTAGTGTCCATGCTTTGATTATACATGTTCTAATTTTTTGGAAAATATGTTTGTTCTTCTCTAGAGGCTGCCAAACTCCAAGTGATCATGCAGCTGTGGCTGACAGCAAGTGTGCTAGGTCCTTTTACCAAGTCCCATCAGATGAACCTTTTAAAAGAGAATTATAGAAAAACTACAACATGATATCTGAGGCCCATTAGATTAGCTCCTTAGAGAAGGCCCCTGACTATCGCCACCCCTACAGTCATCTTCTCATTTTGAAATAACTAGATGAGAACTAAAGCTGTTCCCCCTTAACCACAGTTAGGGATATTTCTTCAGAGGAGGGAATATTACAGACAGCTAAATTATTTAGAAATGTTGTAGGCAGTCAGACAGAGCTGGGCCCTGGAAAGTTCAGTACAGAGGACAACTGTGACTAGAGGCACAGTTACAAAACAAAAGTAGGGAATATGATTGCTTCCACATAAACAGTTAGATCTTGCTATCTTTGCCTTAATTTTTTAAAACCTCATCGCAGAAAGTAAATGTCCTCCCTCAGAACTTCATTGGCAAAAGGACAAATCGGACAGGCATGCCCAAGACTCAAGTCCTATGTAAGGACATCCAAACAGGACAGTGGGATGGCCCAGTGTAGTCAATAACATGGAGTGGAGGTTATGCTTGTGTGTTCACAGACAATGGAATACCATTATGGCTGCCCTCCTGGAACACATGACCTTAGAAAGAGGAGCATTCCAGCCCCAAGATGGCGCTTGTTTATATCCAACTTTCCAGCGCAAGCATTCTTTGAGGATGACCCTGGAGAAAGCCTGATACCACAAGCACTGAGATGTACTCAGGCAACAAAACCCATAAAATAGAGACAACTAAAGAAGACACTGCAGGAGGTTCACTGATGTGATGCAACAGGGCCTCCCACAAACTCTTTAGAATGTTTGCTATGATGTCCGTCATCACCTGCATGACTGATTCAACTGCTATAACTACAAAAACAAGAAGGGGTAAATGTTGGGGGCCCCAAATTCACAATGGCTGGTTTTGCATACTTCCCTAAATGAGGAAGGGAGGCTTGAGATTATTGATATCACCCACTTGAGAGTTCTCATTATCTCACTAGGGGTGGGCCATCATCTCCCACCTACTAATACTAAACTGAAGACTAAGACTAACATTCCTAAAAGTAAAGATGATCCAGGGCAAGATTCTCATTAGCTTAAAGTCACCACTGAATTCTGTACCATATAATACTGTCCTCCTTGATAAATGTTGAAATTCTGACTGCTTTATGGCCTTTTGTTCCCCATGAATAGCTGATCATCCCAGATCCTTGCTGCTTCCTATTTCTCTCTTGTTCTTTTTCTCTCACCATGGATAGTGATACCTTGCAGGAGAGTGGAGGTTCACTGCAGGGATCCCCAGTAGCCATAAACAAC
Source organism: Myocastor coypus (assembly GCA_004027025.1). Lineage (NCBI taxonomy): Eukaryota > Metazoa > Chordata > Mammalia > Rodentia > Myocastoridae > Myocastor > Myocastor coypus. The sequence goes on along the minus strand of PVJA010016284.1, from coordinate 40,189 downwards.
ATTTATCCAGAGCAACCTCAAGTTCCACCAAGTTGACAAAAATTAATCACCACAAGTCAGCTTGCCTTGACCAGCCTTCTTGTCCTTTCCTCAAATACGCAAGCCCAGTTTTACCCAATTTTCTGGCTCAGCCCAATAACCAGGATTTTGGTAAGAAACCCCTAATCTAAAAATTATTGCTAAGATATTGATGACTGCACTAATTGCTTTCCCTATTTGCATTTCACCTATGCTTTGCCACAGAAGAAAATAGTGTGGCAAAATACATGTAGAATAAAATTTGACATTTTAATAATTTTGGGGGCCTGGCGGGATGGCTCAGTGGTCTAAAGCACCTGCTTGGGGAAGCTTGGGTGGCTTCAGGGACCGCGGTTCGATCCCTGGCACCACATGCTGCACCAGCTCTGCCCTTGGGGCGGGCTGAGCCGGCCATAAAAATGAGTGAATAAACAAACAAAGGTTCTGAAACAAGAAAAAAAAAAATAATAATAATTTTGAAGTATGCAATTCAGAAGGATTAAGTATCCTTATGGCATTATGCAAGCATTACTCCCTAGCAAATTTCACAATTTTTCCATCACCCCAAAGAGTATGCTTACTTGAGAATCAGTCCTCACTTGCCCTCTATGATCTCTGGGAACCACTAATCAAATTTCTGTCCCTATAGATTAACCTATTCTGGATATCCCAGATAAATGGAACCCTATACAATGTGACACTTCATGTTAATTCAGGGAACAATTGTAGCCTCTTTAGCTAGAAAATGTAAAAAATAGAAAGTGAAATATATGTTGTGGCATAAAGATTTAGAGGTTGTCTTGAAAACCTCCTCAACTCTGGTTCAGATTTACCAGCATTTGGGGAGCTCATCTGTTTAATATCTTGTTGCTGTATCTGTGTTCTCAACTCTTCCCATGGAGATTTCAGACAGCCTGATCACAAGTAGACACTAGGCCAAGATAGAGAATGAGAAGACAGTTCCGGGGTTCACTCTCCTCCACCAGGGAGACCCCTTCTCTGACGGAGACCTGGCAAGACCAGGATGGTCACAAAGTCGTATAGCTCTGAGGGACCCAACTTATCCCCAGTACTCAATAAAAATAAAAGCATGTACATCTCTGGCAGCGATGTAAATTACTCATAGGCTTTATTTCAAAAGAAAGACAGATTTTTTTCAAAATTTTTTTGACTATGTATCAGTTTTTAACATTTTCTGATCCAAATGTGTCAAAGTACTACATTCACAGTTCGCACCACCATGGCTGCCGGTTTTCAAGTGGACCCCTGTCTGCTCAGAGGCTTCTTGCTACAGGACGGATGGCCTGTGAAGTGGGTCCTACAAATGGATGGCCAGTGGACACACTCAGTCTGCTCCAAGTTTTGTGGGAAAGAAGCTAGTTTCAGCCCTCCCCCACCCCATTCTGCAGGGCCTGAGAATGCCAAGCCCCTGTAGCATAGGATCCCTAAGAGCAGCGATAAACTCTGAAAATGGGGAGGCTCAGGGAAAGGTTTCAGTCTGGGTCCCTAATTTCATTTGCGGCAGACTCTCACAGTTTTATTTAGTCTAACGAAGGCCCCTAAACAAAACGACATTTGCTTCCTCTTAGCTCTTCTTTTTTTCTTTACCAAAACTCTCTTTTTTAATTAATAACAACACATAAATACATTATAAACATTTTTAACCTTTGTTTCTACCCTGTTACTATCTATGTTTGCTAAGATCAAAGTCTGAATGTATCCTCAGTTTGAATTGTTTGTCTGCTTCTTTTTCAAAATATGGACCATGCGGTCTTTATAATTTTATTCCATGATGACTCGCTTAGATTTAATGATACACACAAGCACTGCAGGAACTCCCTAAACAAATCCATGTGAGGATGAAAGGAACATCACAGGCCCGATCTGGGCACAAAGGCCTTTGTGTTGTTTTCCTTTTCTTTTCAGAAGAGTCTATAACTGAACACAGAATATTCTGATTTAAAATTCACAATGATTTCTTTCAAAACAGCATTTGTCTTTTTATGAGGTCTTTTAGTTTAAGAGGGTTCTTATTTCACTCCATAAACATTTACATTCAAAAGGCATGACTGTGAGACAGTCACTGGCTTTGAACAAATAGCCTTGAACTTATCCTCACAATGAATGATGTCCCATCCAGGCAGGTAGTAACATTCTAAGGATTTTCAAATAGTTCTGGAACTCCAAGACTGCTTTGCTTCACACACTGAGAGAATTTGCTTTGACTTTCCTAATATTTTTTTAAAAAAACCTTTTTCTCTCCAGGATGAATTTCACTTGGGGAAACAATCAAATTACTCAATAACTGGTAGATGTTAACAGCCTGGGCAGAATTACTTTTAGTCTAAATAAGGTGACTATAATATAATGAGACATATTTATTACTTACTATTCCTTAACTAATCCTAAGGGTAATTCCAAAAGAAGTCCCTAAAAGTTTTAGAACAATAGCCGTATTGTTGAAAGAAATAATCTGAACTTCCAAAGCAACTTCTCTGTGAAAATGACATCTATTTGAATACATGGGATATTTTTTTTAAAGAGATACAGGCTATTCTTTCCTTGTGTGATCTACACTCTTTCTGCTCCTGGTGGCTAGCTAGGGGGACCTAGCTATTTTTCAGCTTGGTTCAGTATCAATAATTTTATCTAACAATTCCAATGTTAAAATGAATTTAACCATGCACAACTGTTAAGCATAAATCTACACGTGAATACATAGCCATTTACACTGGATATATAAGCACTCATTATGATCAATGAACCATACATCAAATTCAAATGTACAGGCAAATATTAAAAAACATTAAAATATTAGCACTCCCCAGGACTTATACTTCTGGTCACAGATGCTTGCTTCCAACCCTAATGTCAGTGAGTGTATCTAGGACTGAATTATGAGAAGGGCGTAATGGGCCTATCATGTTGCTCCAGGGTAGAGTGAATGTTTAGCCCATGTAATGTCCTAGGTTCCCTAGGCACACCAAAAAACAAGATACAATAAAAACATTAGGTGCTGTACAAATCAGTTTAAACAAGTTTTGTATTATACCCTCATAAAGGTATTCAATAAAAATAAATCTGTGTGTGTGTGTGTGTGTGTGTGTGTGTGTGTGTTTGTGTTCCTGTTAATGAGAAAAGGCCACAAGAAAATATCACACACTGGACATTAATTTATGGCAAGCAGGGGCTGGCAAGATAGCTTAGTAGACTAAAGCGTCTACTTAGGGCAAGCTTAGGCAAGCACAGGGACCGCAGTTCAATCCTTGGCACCACATGCTGTGCCAGCCCCACCCACAAGGTGGGCTGAGCTGGCCACAGAGTCCAGTGTAGTGGTGCATGCTGTAATCCCAGCACTGGGGAGACTGAAAACAGAAGGATCCTTGTGAATCCAAGCTGCATAGTGAGATCCTGTAACAACTAAATACATTTTTTAAAAAATTATGCCAAGCACTGAACCATTACTAATTTAGTACTCTCCACATCTTTGAGGCAAATCTTTTTAAGGTCTTCTACACATGAAGATATCAGAGCTGTAGGGCTTGAGTAGCCAAGCACCAGTGCAGTACTATCAAGTGGAAGAAATGTATTTAGAATCAACTGAGCAGGGGTGCAGAAAGAAGCCAAAGGCCACACCCATACATTTGGAAAATCAGACTATCTTCCCACAGGAAAATGATTTTTTTTAGACTAATGCAATTATTTCCCCTGATTGCTTTTCATTAATCTTAATAATTCTTGGCTTTACTTCACTAAAAATAAAATGAGACAATCACCTCCCAATCTGGGAAAGTAAAATGTTCTATGAATTTTTATCTTGATTTATATAGCAAACCTTTGGAAACCAGTTAGTGCTTGGATCATTAAGTGGTTGGATGGGACATTTAAAAATGAACTAATTTTACAAACTGTTGAAGTTAATAGGGAAAAGAAAACGTACCATGTTTTTTCTTTTCTTTTTTTTTTTTTTTTTTTTTTATGACACTAGGAGATTTAACCATCTACAAAGGTAAAAGGTTAAAGACTTAAATTAAGCCAAGAATGGCATCCTTAAAATCAAACAGTGGGGGTGTCCAGCATGGTAGTGTACACTGTAATCCTTGCCCTGGAGGCTGAGGCAAGGGGATCTCAGCTAGTTTGAGGCAGGTCTGGAGTATATAGCCAGATCTTGCCTCAAAACACTAATTAAAATCAACCGCAAGATATTTCATTTGATGTTAGATTCTAATTTTATTGATGTCTTGTTTATTTTTAAAGTTGTTTCTTAGGGCTGGTGAGATAGCTTGGTGGACTAAGAGCCTGCTTAGGTGAGGGCAGGAATCAGGGTTTGGTGCCCCACACCACATGCCACACCGGAGGCAGCCGCCAAGTCTGGGCATGGTGTGCACACCTGTACCCCCAGTGCTAGGAAGGCTGAAGACAATAGCATCACTATGAGCCGAGCTGCATAGTGAGACCCTGTAACAAGTGCATTAATTAATAATAATAATAATAAATTGTTTCTCATTTTTAATCATTAATTACCCTTATTTATCAGGCTGTTTCCCAACTCCCCCTCATTCTTCTTTGTAATGCTGTTTATCTTCACCTTTATTTTTCTGATTAGACCCTAAATGACTGAGAGGTTCGTTTTGTTTTTAAAGCAAGCTAAAATAAAACGTAGATTAAAAACAAAATTTTCCGTCACCCTGACTGGTAACAATTCATTTTCAAAATTAACATCAGCCCCGTCATTTACTAATATTTCACATGATCACCTTGTTTCTGTGAGAATTTCATTTTCTCCGCCTTCTGCGTTTGTCCTTGCCAACATCTTACAGTCCCAAATCCCATGGGATTGCAGGATCAAAAAAGAGTCTCATCCAGAAATTTAAATGGGTGAGTATTATCAGAGAAGCTCCCAACTTTCTAAAGCACTTGTACCGATTCTGGCTTTTGTTGTCTGCTCTAAGTCAGCGCTGGTTTTATACCAAAAGGAAACACAAAGAAACTTCGCCCAGCACTCATCTGGAGCTTGTGGGGCAGCACCGAGTATAAAATTCCCTCGCACTTCAAAGGGCATATTGCAGGGTGCAGGGAAGGAGGGGATTGGGCCCTGGCAGCCAGCACTGCCCTCTGGCACTCGGGCTCCAGCCCCCCCTGGGACAGAAGAGGGCAAACTCTGGCCTTTGCTGCTCTAGGTAACATTTCCCACAACCCCTAGTTCATAAATATTGACATTTGAGAAAAATAAGAGAAAAAAAGGGAAGAAAGAAAAAAAAAGGGGAGGGGTGTTTCAAAGAAGAGTTGTTTTTAAGTTGAAATGTATTTGTATCTTAAAACCTAATTTATATCTCAGATAACACTATGATTTTTAAATAAAGCATACTCTATCACTGAGATCTTAAAAATACTATTATTTATCAAACACAGGGTGGTATAGAAAACAAAACTCTCAACAGAGCTTTTTAATCTAAATTTTTTCTGCAGCCATAGGAAAATTCTTTTGACTAACAAGACAGTTTTAAGTCATTTTTTCTTAAAAATACAGCAGTATTCTCACATAACGTTTTGCCGACTACGCATATCATCGTGATTTGAAGTTATTTATTTTCAGCAAAATATTTTATTTTCCTTGTCAACGTTTGTCTCCAGTTCTCTTTGGGGGGAAAAAAAGCCAAAAATAGTAATATGGTAACTAAAAACCGTTGAGAAGGCTCTATAGGACTTCCATTATAGAACTACAGCACAGCCTGGTGGGCATAGCTGTTATTGCCACAATTATTGTTAAAATCAGAAAAGAGCCTTAAGGTTTTAGGCTTCTAAAAAATAATCAGCCTCTTTAAAATAATAATGTAATAATTATAATTATAATAATAAAAGAGACAATCGGGAAACAGTGATACAACTCTTCTAGCACCAAATCACAAGTAGAATTTTTGAAGCTTATAAATACACTTTAAATAATATTGTAATGTTTACTGATGTCAGTTGTTACATCCACCTATAGAATTTTTAACCTTCCTATATTTTCACAAGAATCCCCTTTTTATGACTTTTACAATCCTCTAAATGATGCTTGCAAAGGATGTAAGAAAAAATGTGATCAGTGGTGAAAGAAAGTAAACATGTAGTCTATCAGCCCTGAGAGGATTCTTTTCTTTTCTCCTTTGTACCATGGGTACAGTAAAGGATAAAAAGAGATTTGTCATAAGAATTTTTCCCTAGCCTTTAAATTTTAACTTAAAAAAAATATCTCAGCCAATTAAAATAATTCCCATTCTTAGAAAAGAAATGTATTTCTAAATACCTCCTATGCATCTATTTACCACTGAAAATTGAAATAGCCCATCGAATTTTCCTTCTCCTGTATTTCTCATTAAAAAAAAAAATATGATCATCTGCCCTAATTCCTATGCTTTAGCCAAACTAAGAGATGTTTACATTCCCTCCCCACCATTAGTTCAAATTATTTTTTCTTTTTCAACGTGATTTCCTTAACTCATATTTATATTAGTACACTACGTGTTTCCAGTACGTAATAACTACGTTCGGCATAGGAAGCTGGCCATGCGCATAACTGTTTTTGCTTTCTCTCAGTTCTCCCTCCATCCAGTTCTTGGTAGATGTCTTCTTCCTGGTGTCAGGCTTCTAAAATGCATGGGAATATTTGACACCTACTAATCCTTTCTGGGGTTAAATCAAAAGCAGAATTAAAGTATTCTAAACCCACTTAAATACAGTCAAACGCCACAGATTCGTTATAAATTACTGGTATGACGGTCAGGAGGAAGAGACGGGAAGAAAGATCACAGAATTTGGACGATGGGGCACTGGAATACTCAGCGCAGTCTACCCCAGCAAACGCTAGGTTTCTCCACCTACTGAATAAAATGGCCACCAAGAAAAAATGGCATGGGCTGAGGAGATGGCTGGGCAGCATGAATGCCTGCATGGCAAACTCAAGGACCCGAGTTCAACCCCAGCTACCACATGCCATGCCAGCCCCAGAACTCGAAACGTACCATGTCAATCAAGTGGTGGTACATGCCTGTAATCCCAGCACTGGGGAGGCTGAGACAGGAGGGTCACTACACGTCTGAGCTGCATAGAGAGACCCTGTATCACATATAAAAATAAATGGTGAGAGAAAGAAAGAGAGAGAGAGAGAGAGAGAGAGAGAGAGGAAGGAAGGAAGGAAGAAAGAAAGAAAGAAAGAGAAAAAAGAGGAAGATCTATGCCTAAATCTTCTGTCATAATTATTATTCCTGCTAGTATTTTCAACAGAATCTCATTCTCATACACATAATAACTACAGCCATGCTTGAAGAGTTCATTTCCAGATGCATTCTGAACCCTCTGAAGTCCACTCTTGCTTAGTTCCTTTTCTTTTTTTTAGAATTTTTTTTATTTTTTATTTATTTGTATTTTTTTCTTGTTTCAGAACCTTTGTTTGTTTATTCACTCATTTTTTTTTTTTTTTTTTTTTTTTTTTTTTTTTTTTTTTTTTTTTTTTTTTTTTTTTTTTTTTTTTTTTTTTTTTTTTTTTTTTTTTTTTTTTTTTTTTTTTTTTTTTTTTTTTTTTTTTTTTTTTTTTTTTTTTTTTTTTTTTTTTTTTTTTTTTTTTTTTAATGGCCGGCTCAGCCCACCCTGAGGGCAGGGCTGGCGCGACATGTGGTGCCGGGGATCGAACCACGGTCCCTCAAGCCGCCCAAGCTTTCCCAAGCAGGCACTTTAGACCACTGAGCCATCCCGCCGGGCCCCCCTTAGTTCCTTTTCAAGCTGAGAAAATACATTGCTTAAGATGTGTGCCAAGGGGTCAGGGAAATAGCTCAGTAGAAGAAGCACTTGCCTGGCAAGTGTAAGGGCCTGAGTTCAATCCCTGGTCCTGCAAACAAACAAACAAAGAAAGATGTGTGCCAGTTTCATCATCCTTTCTTCCCAGACAACAGTAGATCTACTCTCCTCCTTCAGGACGGCCTCTCTCTATCTCCTGGGAGAACTTTGCACATCCATTTCATTTTGGGGGTGAGCTTCCTGGCAGTATCAGGCTTGAGAGTGAAGTTCTTACATTCCTTCATTAATATTTCTGAGTAAACTGGAGGAGAGGGGCTGAATCTTCCCGAGAATTTACTTCAGTGGGCATCTGAAGACACCAGGAGCAAGGCCACGTGAAGCTTCGTGGTGAGTGTGACAGTGGCCTAAGCACAGCCCTAACTTCCTCCTGGATCTTTGAGTCTTCACTCCAGAGGCTATTTTGCAAGCTTTTCTTTCGATTGGTAGCTCATTTCTAGCACAGCAGCATTAGCTCCATATCTTAAAGGTTCCTATTCCAGGAAAACAGAAGCTAAGCTTAACAGCTCCCCAGTACTGTCATAGAGCACAGAGCAGACACAACACAGCCTTTACTCAACCTGTATTCGTGCACAGAGGCAGCAGCAAGCACATGGTCTGTGGATGTGCAGGTAAGATGGCTTCTGTACTAACAAGCGCCTGGGTTACACAAACCTCGGGTGATCTGGACTGCATCTCTCAGAGAGGGCCAACTCTCATGAAGCTTGCAGTCTACAACTCAAAAATAACTTCTGTTTTATTTGCATTGCTTTGTCCCTACTTCCTTAAACTTCTCCTTTAGAAACACCACATTGGCCCCAAAGAACATAATGGACTTTGAACAACTATGCACCCTTGCATGGATCAGCCAGCTGTTCAAGTAAAGTTATCTTCTTTGCCCCAACACCTCCTCTGTCCACTTACTGGGCTGTCGTGCTGTAAGTAGCTAGACTTAGGTCCTGTAACAAGAGTACTAGACGTCTTTTCTAATCCTCACATTTCCCTGTCAAATTAAGGTAAATATGCAGTAAGAACAAAAGATGTTTGGGAATGCTCATTGTCATAAAAGATACACTACATTAATCCCCCTCACAGGTCCCTCTTTTGTTTCAAACACACCTGATCCATCATTCTTGCCTCCTTCTGCAGCGGTTCCGGAAGTGCTTTCTCATGAGCGTCTGATGGCTGCCTCAACATCTTAGATCTATTCAAAATGTTTGCCTTTCATAGTTATCTTTACTCAGGGAAAGAGCCAGTAGTCACACAACGCCAGGCCCAGTGAATAAGGTAGATGAGAATATTCTACAATGTTTCTATGAATCTCCTTTCTGTTGAATGGTACTCAGCAAGGTTAGTCACCATACTTTTTATCACACCTCAAAGGGACATAGAGGAGGACTTCCTGAACTGCATCAAAAAGCAGAAAGAATAATGGAGTAAGTGTGTTCAAAGCCAGAATTATTTTGAGTGGGATTAATAGCTATGTGGGTTTTTTTTACTGTAACAATTGCTTTATGTAAACATGCATAGTATTATTTTTTAATCAGCCTTGTATCTCCACTGAACAGATGAGAAAACTGAATCTTAAGGATCTGAAATAATGTATTCAAAGTTACTCAACTGGTAGCAACAGATGACCTGTACCACAGCCTCTCTACTCCAAAACCCATGCCCAGGATCTAGTCCTGATGAGCTCACAATATTTGCTTATTTGATGAACAAACATACTAGGTTTACCCACTTCCCCATGGCTGGTACAAAACACTTGACATATGCTTAAGGGAAAGAAAGTATCTTCTAGTTCTGGGTTTCAAAAGTTTGGGTCCATGCTTGGCAGGCACCTTGGGGCAGAGGGCATGGTGAAAGAATGCAACTCAAGAGCCAGAGAATAGGGGGCCCGGCAGGATGGCTCAGTGGTCTAAAGCACCTGCTTAGGAAAGCTTAGGAGGCTCTAGGGACCGCACGGTTTGATCCCCAGCACCACATGCTGCACCAGCCCTACCCTCAGGGCAGGCTGAGCCAGCCATTAAAATAAATAAATAAATAAACAAACAAACAAAAGTTCTGAAACAAGAAAAAAAAAAAAAAAAAAGAGCCAGAGAATACACAACCTTATAAATGTCTCTCTAGTGAGCTACTTCTTCCCACTGGGCCCCACCTGCTAATCACCGCATTCCTAGGGGAAGTCGTCAATGGATTTTACTCTATGGAGAGGGTGAGCACCTCTTCAGCCCCAGGTCCTATGATTGCTGCCTTGGGATGGAGCCCTCAGCAGGAATCCTTGGGGTGGGGGGAGGGGCCTTCACGTACAAACCACAGAATGAGTTTATTGCAAAGGCATTAAAAGTAAGTCTGAAATCGATGCAAAACCTTTTAGCTGCACCAGCAGTATTTCTAGTAAGGTTTAGGACTATCTGGAATGGTCCCTCACATCTGCACCCTTCTGAACCTCTGGCTCCACTATGTTCTAGAAAAGAACAAAGAAAAAATACCAGGCTTAGATCCTCTGAGTCTTATCCCACGCTTTTTTATCCAAGAGACATTAATGGGAAATTCAACCATTTTGTGAATGAAACTTACGTGATCTTTTTCAAAATAGTCTTTTCAAAATAAACTAGGAAAGAAACCAAGTGTTCTTAAGTAAAAATTTCTAAAAATATTAAAAATTAATTTGTAATGTAAGTGTTTCTTTATTGATGCATTAAATGAGATCTGCCACAGTTTGATTGCTGTATTTTCAAAGTAATGAATGATATTTTGTCATATCTGTTAACCTCTACAGTATAACATGGAAATATTTATAATTTCTATTGGTGAGAGATACAGTATTAACATTAATGTGATCCGTGGCTTATTGTCATGATTTTTAATGGTAAATTTCAGTTTGCAGTTAATAAAAACAGATTTTTTTCACTGAAGTTCTCAAGCTGAGTTTTAAAAATCAAGAGTAATCTAAATTAAGTTAGTCATAGTTAAATCTTTTCATAAGCTAAATCATTTTAAAATTCCTAAATTCTGTCAAACACCGTGTACAGAAATGTGTGTATATATGTGTATATTTCTCTGATTAATATGCAAGATATTTTCTTTAATATAAATGGTCTGAATGGAGGCAAAACTCTAAAAATAATAATGGATAGAGGGCCTAGAGAGGTGTTAAATTAACCTTTCCTAAATCTTATGACATCAGTGAACACACAGTATCATATTAGTTATAATAACAATTCTGTTTAACACATCAAATAACTATTGAGAGGTTACTTGTGTAAACTTTGTTCTGGGAATTTTAGAAAAAATAGGTTCAATAAGTTGAATTATTTGACCTAAAGCTGCCACTGTACATATTTTTAAGTTTGGCACCAAAGTATTCTTTTCTGGAGCTAACTGTGACTCTGCTTGGTATGCAAATAGACTGTAAATTACTCCCCTAAGAAATAACTGCGTCTCCACCAATCACAAGGGGCCAATGGCACAGATGATCTTCAAGTAAGACGGATAAACTATAAACCACTGGACTGTCTCTGTATCTCACTTCTACTTCTGCGCTCCACTTCCTTGTCTCTAGATAATGTCATGTCTGTATGGTAGCACAGGGCACCCTGAATCATTTTTGCTCCATATTGCTTCCTAATTCTGAAATCATAAATAAAGCTAACTAAGATCCACAAAACTAGAGCTAAGGAAGTAGCTCAGGGCTGAGTGTTTGTGCTTACCTTGTAAGCACAAGGCCCTGGGTTTAATTTAAAAAAAAAAAAAAAAATCTTCAAAATTGGATTTGTTATCTTTTTCTCTTTCAACAATTTTGAAATGAATAGAACAGTGCCTCTTTTGAACTGGTTTGCTCAGCTGACCAATGCAGAGTCAGAAGAGAGATAAAGGTAAAATATAAAGATTACAGTAGTAGAGAGGTCTTCTCAGGGAACCCTAGACTTAGCCCCTACGGCCGAACTGAAAAGGCAGAACAGAGTCTGCATGAGAGGCAAGGGTGAACAATATTAAGGTTTGCGTCTAGATGTCCCCCAAAGCCTCATGTGGTCATGGGGTATAGCAATGTGCCCAAGTGATATCCTGAGGAGCAGGAAACAAGAAACAGAGTCCAGGGAGGGCTGCTGTCTGTTGTAGGTCCTGGAAAGCTGGGATTTATGCCTGCAGATAGCGGCTTCCTTTGCTGGTGCCGTTTATTGATCTCTTGCTTGGGATGTTAAGGGTGGTCACCTCCCCTGCTCCTTGATTATCTGTTAGCATTTGTATGAACCTAGTGTTAGGCAAATGGTAGAAGACATAGTGATTTGTAATCTGTAAAGTAGTCTCACACATTCCATAGCCTTTTTGTAGCCCTCAATAAAAGTGAGCTGTTTCTGCAGCTCTGGGCTCACTTTGACAGAGACAAGTCTCAGTGAGTCCTCTGAAACTTTTTCATAGGGTCTTCTCGTTTTTGTTTCTTTCGGCACCAGCACAGAGCAATTCAACAGTGGGGGGCAGACTTTTCAGAGGCAGCTGAATCTAGGGTTTGTGATTGGTTGCTTCTGCTGTCTTCTGCAGCTATGAGCAGCTGCCCTCTGCCACACTGCTCTTCCTCGGTGCCAGCTGATCACGTACTGCAACTCCTACAACTGTGAGCTAAGTAAGCCTTTCCTTCCTTAACTATGGGCATCAGGCATTGTGTTGCAGCAGTGAGAGAAAGTAACTAAGACAAGCACAGGGCAGACACAGAGCTGGGCATGCTGACTGTGACTGCAGCAGGTTGATGGCCTGAGGACCTTCACTCTATAGAATGCCAGACAAGACACAGGAAGTCCACTAGCTAAAGATTAGGTGCAGAAAATCAGCAGGATAAAAATGTTTTATCAGATTCATTTAGCATTGGCTTAAAGCAGAGGAATTGGTGAGCAGACTCCTGAGGACTATTAACAGCTATGATAATATAGACCCAGCGAAGAGCAAGAAATAAGAAGATGTGGTCATTATAAAAAAAAAGCTCTGAAATCTGAGCAACAGAGAGTTCAAGCAGGAAGACTAAAGGAAGCTCCTTTGCCATACTAAAGAATGAGGAAAACTGTCAGCATGACGAAGAACATGAAAAGTTGGCTGTTGTCCTAGTTACTTTCGACTGGTTGCTGGGACAAATGCCAGACACTCAACATGAAGGAAGGAAAGGTTTATTTAGCTCCCTGTTTGCGGAGATCTCAGTTCACACTCCGCTGGCTCCAAGGTGGCAGAAAACAATGAAGAGCAGAGGAGGAGCAACAGCTGCGGCATCCATCAAGCCTCTCTCCTCCTTCTACACCTGTGCTCCACTGCGAAGATGGGAGCTCCTCCGAAGTGGCACAGATGCAAAAATCAAGCTCCTCCAAAGACCAGGACTTCTCCAAGGAACTGGGCAGGACAGGGCCACCAAGGAAGCCTGCAGGGCTGAGCCACCACAGTCTTCCTCACCTCCTTCTATACACTTTTTGTGCTGAGTCACTCTAGGGTGGCCCATCTGGCCCTAGGGTGGAATCAATCACACCCCAGGGCAGGACCAATCACTTCCCAGGACAGACCCTCCTCTGTATCCTGCAGAATGGGGCCCCCACAGCCTGGAACCAGCTGAGCCCATCCAGCCATGCTTGCTCAAGTTGATACAACATATCAACTCCCACAGGTATAAGAAAATGAGGAAAATAACTCAGTATAGTCTAAAATTTCTGAATGATTTAGAGTTATGGTGTGTTCTCCCTTGTTTGGAAAAACAGTAACTGAAGTTTGTAGGTGAGCCACTGTCCCTTGCCTACTGTCCTCACTCCACACCACAGCCTTCTGCACCCAGAACCACAAGTGCTAACTGTAGTGAGCCCTGTTTTCTTTGCCTTCCCAGCATTCCCTCCTCCATCCAGAAAGCATCCGTCTTTCCCCTAAAAGTCTCATCATACACAGCACAGGTGAGCTGAACCCATCCCATGCGACCCAGTCCATGCTCCCCCAGCCCATATTTCAGTGGTAAAAAGGGGCACATAGCCTAGACCTGGCTGGGAAGAGCAACCCTTGTCACTTGTTTAGGAAGAAGAAAGTGGCTGGAGCCAACTTGAAAATTAATAGGAGCCGGGCGTGGTGGCTCACACCTGTAATCCCAGCACTCGGGAGGCTGAGGCAGGAAGATTGGTGCGAGTTCGAGACCAGCCTGGGATACAAAAGTGAGCTCAAGGCCAGCCTGAACTGCACAGTGAGACCCTGTCTCAAAAAGACAAAAAAAAAAAAAAAAAAAAAGAAAAGAAAGAAAATTAATAGGAAACACTTTAATTCTGTTATAGTTAGACTCCATAGTAGGAGTTAAGGGTCAGAAATCAAAAGTTAAAGACCAAAGACCAGGAGTAGGAGTTAGCCTTGGCTAGCATAAGAAAAAGAATCCTAGCAAAATTACCTATACCCTGGTGACAGTCGCTTTTGGAATCAGCTGAACTTTTAAACCTTTCAACTATGGTATATTATCATCATCAAAATCTCTTCTTTAGGAAATAAATTAAATTTTGTTCACTTGCTATGAAAAGATTTTTTATATAGTAACTCTTACTAGATCTTTATTAAAATATTCTCTGCCCACACAGCATTGAGAGCATTTCAACTTCATTGTAGCGAAGTTCTTGCTGAGCTACTCCCTAGGAATGTGACTCTTCCTCTCGCTCTGCTCCATGGCTAGGCTACTTACATTCACCTTAAAGAACTGTTAAAGGGGTTGTTCTAGCTTCTCTTCTACAAGGCCACTAAGAACAGACAACCTGCAGAAAAGCTTTCAAAATGAAGTAACAAGTAGCCACACCCCGAAAGCAGCCACAGTCCTGGCCAGTGCTTGGCTGCCCACCAGTAATTTCAGGCAAGAGAATCCAGCCGGGCCATGCCCAGACACATGCTCTTCAGAAACTGTGAGATACTCAGTCCGGGTTATCGTAAGCCACTAAATTTGTATTAATTTGTTATGCAGCAATAAAAGACTGATACAAGCCTGATGAGACAACTTATCACTACTTGGAAGAGATAACTTTACGTACCAAAACTACCAGGCTCTTAGAACACTGGAATGGCGGGTTCCGTGCAAGATAAGGACCTGAAACCCCTAAATTTGGCTGAGCCTTCTTTGCCTAGAAACATGATTCTCCCAACTGTCAGGCTATTTCCTTCTACATTAGTTCCTTTTATTTAAGGAATAAAAGTATAACATCATTCTACCAGTCAGGCGTGGTGGCACACACCTGTAATCCCAGCACTTGGGAGGCTGAAGCTGGAGGATTGGTGTGAGTTCAAGACCAGCCTGGGTTACAAAAGTGAGCTCAAGGCCAGCCTGAACTGCATAGTGAGACCCTGTCTCAAAAAGATAAAAATAAATAAGATAAAATAGTTCTCCAGTTCAGCATGTAAAAGAAGCACAAACTAGCAGTAGCTGCCAGATTTGTTCAATCAGAGAAGCAGAGCCACTAGAATATTACAGGAGTGGAAATTTTTTTGAGGAACTAGACTTTGCATGAATGTGGAAGCAGTTGAGGAAGCTAAAGTCAGATGACTTTGAAAAGAGTCACAAATCTCTCCTTTGTAAACTCTGGCTGCATGAGGAAGCTGCCTCCTGCAGGGAAATCGCAGCCACCAATGGCCACTTCAGTGGGGCTGAAAAAGGAGCTCTCAGGTCTCAGGGAAGAAGAGCTCCCAGCTCTGGCTCTGCAGCCCCACATCCGTGAGGCAGGAGGAGGAAGCCCAGTCCGCTTTACAGTGACCAGAGACAGCAGTCGGGAAGGTGAGCTGGGCTAAGGGTAGTGTCCATCATCTTGACACAGTGGCTTTTATTTTACTTCTTTCTTTCTTTTAATTTTCTGCAGTTTAAAGGGAAATCAAATGTAGTGGTATGTACTCTACCACTGAGGTATACCCTCAGCCCTATTTACGTGTTTGTTTGTTCATTGAAGACTGGGCCTCGCTAAGTCACCACACTGCCCAAGCTGGGCTCAAGCTTGTGATCTTCTTGCCTCAGCCTCCTTCAGTGTGGGAATTATAGGCACGTGCAGCCATTCTCTGCAGCGATGACCTTTTGAGAATTGTTTCTATTCCATCGTCCAAATCTCATGCAGGTTCCTCATCGGCCAACTCTACTACAAAACCTCGTGTAGAACACAATTCCCAATTCAACCAAGCTGCTGGAACATGATCCAGGACAGCAGATAAGAGAAAGAGGAATCTATTGTAAGGATACTGTGGCAGCTGACAGAACTAAGGACAAGAAAAAGGATGGTCAGGAAGCGCCAGGAGCAGGAGCCCAGATCCCAGGCCTCTGGTCTCTCTTGCTATTCTCTATGAGATGCCCATTGCAGAAACATAACTGCTGACAACTCCCCAACTTTACTTCACACTGCTGCCTCCAAGTGACTAACTGAAGAGAGACTCAGCTCTGACACTGCATGCCCAGCCCAGGACATTGTGAAAAGGGATTCGGCAGACAGAGGGTTGGGTTGCACAATGTCGTGGCTGCTCCCCTTACACCATAAAGAGAGGGGGGGAAAGCAGTTTTCAGAGGACACTGGGGAGGGCTGAGTCACGCCACTCACAAGTGGACAGCCCATGGAGAACAGCTACTTTTCAGTTGTTACAATAGAACTGACTCTGGGCTGAGAGTTTTACATATATTGGCACAGGAATGCTCACCTCAGGCCTGTGAGGTCGTGACTGTTACTGCTTCTATTTTACACATAAGGAAAATGATTCTCAGAGATAGTCAATCTTACCTGAAGTGCCAGAGCTAGCAAGTGGTAACACTGGCCTGGTTCTCAGGTGTTCTTTCTATTACACCAGGTGTTGCCAGTGCTCCAAAGAACTCTAGTAGCTCTATTTGATTGTCATTGTGTGCTAGGCTTTCCCCAGTATTACATTTCATTTTGTAACTATATTTTTTATTTTTAATTGACACTTATAAAAGGCAAATGATCATGTCTGGGTATTTGGCAAATCTACTATTTATTTTCTGTGGCACAGTAAGATTATATGATTGAAAACAGTCAATTGAATACTTCAAAATAGCTAATAGAGGGGATTTTGAATGTTCCCATCAAAAAGGAATGACAGGTGTTTGAGGATACAATATGTCAAAGTTGCATTTTAACAGAAGTCTTTATGCTGTACTGTATTCTAGCTCCTTTCCATGTCACAGATAGAAGACACAAAATGAGTACCAACCTGCACCTCTGGAGAAATCTGACACCTGGAACAATTATTCTTTCCTTATTTCACATTGTCTCTTTACTCTTGCTCATCTGCTTCAATAAACATGAGACATTACCTTGGATTAATTTTTGTGGGGAAGAGAAATATGTGTTCATTCTCAAGCGCGTTTAGTTTGCCATAAAGCAGAAACCCATATTTGCCATAATAATATAAACTTCTATTGGCACTACTTTGAAGTCAGGAAGGGTCTACCAGAAAGAAAACTCAACACAAAACAACAATAGCATGAAAGTTTATTGTTCATTTTCTTCTCTGAATTGCATTATCAACCACAATTAATACTTACTGAACATGTTACCCTCAGGCATATGCCAGATATAATGGGCAGAAATAGGTGTGTAAGACACAATCACAACTTTTCAAAAGCAAGATGAGTGGATAGATAGCACTTAACATGACCAACCATCCTAGGTTGGCTATTCTAACCATTAAATGAATGGATAGAAGAATCACGAAGGCCGGAAAATGTTGGAAAATGTCCTATGGAGGAGGTGGGAGTTGAAAGTCAGGATTTTACCTAATGTTTATTCCTCCAATCACTCATTCACTTACTTACACAATGTTGAGTTGGACATCATGTTTAATGCATCCAAAAATACACGGGCAACATTAAAATTAAATGTACACCCTGATCAGAAGTACGAGTATGAGAAAGTCATGAACCACTTTTTCCTACGAACAGGACAGCATCACTGAAATGTGCGGCCCACTTTTTACTCTTGCAACTCCTGCTCGCTTACTGAGCGTCTCTTCAAATCTGCTGAGTGCTATGCTAAATCCCTAAATGAGGTAAAAGACACCCTGGACACTGTCTATTAATGGACTGACAAAACAAGTAACATTTTGGAAAGAATAATTGTCAAAATAGAATGGTCTTTGTCCGGTGACAGTGAGGACTCTGTATCACGTACCGTACGCACAGGGAAAGGGTACAAGGGGAACATCAAGCACACCCAGCATGGGTGTTGTCCCCACTGAAGCCTCCAAAAAGATGCAGCAGTGTACACCATTGCTGCGCTATGAGGAAAAGACAGAGAGCCCTGCCACCTACACAGTACGCAAGTGAGAGGAGGAAGGATCACTCAGCTATTTGGAATTCAACCTGATCAGTTAAAAAAAAAAAAAAAAAAAAAACAGCCTTCCCACAGATTTTAATTTGCCGTGCCAGGGCTTCAGGTTGAGGCACTGAAACTTCTCCCCGTCCCTGCTCAGCCACTTGCTGCTAGGATGCCTGAGGCAGGGCATCTGTGCTCACCCAGGAAATAAATAGTTTAAGTCTTGTCAGAAATGTAGGCGTTCTGGGTAAGCGTAGACGAGCAGGTCGATTTATAGGCAGCGTTTGAGTAAGTGTGTTAAAGAGAATTGGGCCGCCTAGTCCAGGGGCCAGATAGCCAACTCTGCATAGCAAGAGTGCTTAATACAGTACTGATCAATAGCACAGATTCAGAAAATGTTTGCTGGGCAGCTGAAAGACACTTGAGATTTCTATGAGCCTTAAACACTTCAAATTAGTGCAGGAAACAGAAGCAGAGTCTTAGGAACTATTCAAAGCCACAGGACAAAAATGGTAAAAAATTTCGTCAGGTTTAGTGATAAGAAAATTAAAACTTTAAAAAACATTAATTGGAAGGGTCAGCCAGACAGCTCAGTGGACTAAAAGGCCCACTTAGGCAGAGAGCAGCTGTCAGGGTTCCATCCTGGGCATGCTCCCAAAGGCACACTGAGACAGGGCAGTTGAGACCGGGCATGGAGGCATGCTGACCTGTAATCTCAGTGCTTGGGAGGCTGAAAACACAATAATCACTTCTAGTCCAATCTACTTTGTAGGATCCTGTGGATCCTGTAGAGCCTGTACTAAATATATACATACATACATACATACACACACACATACATACATACACACACATACATACATACATACATACACACATACGTACACGTTGACTAGTTATACTCGTTTTAATTTTACATTCCTGTGAGTAAATTCTGATAAATTCATCAAATAAAATATAAACTTTTGCTGTATCTCTAGGCAGTCTTCAGATCCCTGTGAAGCTGGCATTTTATAGTAGGGAAACTTGGAAAGTGTGAGTAGTGAATTTCTGTGGAGCAGAAGTAAAAGAAAAAGATAACTAAATTAGCAATGAAAAGGCAAGTTGCAAGATTCCTAACCTTGTCCTGAAGGAAGATCTGCCAGTTAGAAGAAAATAATCTTTTCATTTAAATCAGCATAAAAGATAACCGTAAGACCCTTACAATAATATGTCACTTATTTAATATAATAGGTGACATTTACAATAATGTAAACATTATAAATAAAACAGTTCATATCAATTGGCTTCTAAAACAAGAAACCAACTTTGAGGAAGAAAAATAACCCTTACAATGGGTAAGAATTTGTAATGGCACACACACGAAATCTCTCAAATAAAATGACCTGATTAGAAAACTATAATTTAAAAATAAATAAATAGTGGCGCACGCCTGTAATCCCAGCACTCGGGAGGCTGAGGCAGGAGGATCGGTGCGAGTTCGAGACCAGCCTGGGCTACAAAAGTGAGCTCAAGGCCAGCCTCAACTGCATAGCAAGACCCTGTCTCAAAAAGACAAAAAAATAAAAAATAAAAAAATAAAATAAATAAAAATAAATAAACAATAAAACATAAAAAAACACAATATCCTCTTAAATTTGAAATGTTAACATTATGAATAAAGACAAAAATATATAAATAGTGCAAGATAGAGCAACATACTTTAATAGCCCATTAGAAATACTAGGGATTAATTATTATAGCAAACCAGGCCACCAAGCTTTATTTTTGTGTAACTGATTTCTGTACAAAAGTTTACTAGTCTTGCTCTCGTATTGCCAAGCTTCGCCTCTTTCAGAAAAGAAATAAACATGACACAGTACCAAGTTCTTCCTAGACAGCCAATGTGGCCAGCTCAGCGTGGCTGTGAGCTTAAGATTCAGGCATTGCTACCCATTTGCTCTTTCCAAAGATGTGGGGCACTTACTTCAGGACATGTGTCCTACTGCATTACCCTTTTTAAAATGCTGGTGACAGTGTAGCTGAAAATTCAAATGGAATGAATTTGAATGACTCAGCATCTTCCTGTCCACTGATTTTTTTTTTTTTTTTTTTTTCTGTTTAAACTAGGTCTTGGGAAACTTAATCTTCTTTCCCATTGCAAGATGGTGGATGAAAACACTGAGAAGCCAGACACTAAAGAGAAGAGACTTAGAGCCAAAAAGGCTATTGCCAGTGGTACTGGTAAAAAGGGTAAGGTGGAGGCAAAAAAAAAAAAAAGCCCAAGAAGAGGCAGCCTCACTGCAGCTGAAATCCTGTCTCACTGCAGCTGAAATCCTGTCCTGGTTAGAGGAATTGGTAGATGCTCCCAGTGTGCTATGGATTCCAGAAAGACTCTGTACAAAAGAAAGTACACAGCTGCTAAATCAAAGGTTGAGAAGAAAAACAAGGAAAAAGTTCTTGCTACGATCACAAAACCAATCAGTGGGGACAAAAATGGAGGTACCCAGTGGTCAAGCTTCAAAAAACGCCTAGCTACTACCCTACTGAAGATGAGCCCCAAAAGCTCTTAAGCCACAGCAAGAAACCCTTCAGTCAGTGTGTGAGGAAACTTCAAGCTAGCATAACTCCCGGCACCATCTTGGTCGTCTTCACCAACTGTCAGAGGCAAGAGGGTGGTCCTCCTGAAGCAGTTGGCCAGTGGCTTGCTACTTGTGACTGGGCCTCTTAGCTTTAATTGTGTTCCTCTATGAAGAACATCCCAGAAATTTGTCATTGCCACCTCTACAAAAATTGATATCAGCGAAGTGAAAATCCCCAAACACCTCACTGATGCTGACTTCAAGAAAAAGAAGCTGTGGAAACCCAGACTCCAGGAGGGTGAGATCTTCAATACCAAGGAAGAGAGATAAAAGATTTCAGAACAGCACAAGGTGGATCAGAAAACGGTGGACTTACAGATTTTAGCAAATATCAAAGCTGTTCCTCAGCTCCAGGGCTACCTGCGATCCTTTTTTGCTCTGACAATTGGAATTTATCCCCATAAATTAGTGTTCTAAATTTCTTACTAAAAACATAATTAAACAACTGATACATTAAAAAAAAAAAAAAAAAAAAAAAAAAAAAAAAAAAAAAAAAAAAAAAAAAAAAAAAAAAAAAAAAAAAAAAAAAAACAAAACAGGTCTTGAGAAGAATGTTTCTGGGCAGAATGACCAGGCTATGCACAGCTAAGCCTATCATTCAAAGCCCTCTATGCAACCAGTGTCAACAGCCATCCAGCTGTGTCAACCCTTAATGATGATAATCAAACTTGCATATAGCTGAAATCATTGGGTCAAATCTGCAACAGAGCACTCCAGTGATCATACATAAATAAGGACAGACCCCAAAATCCTCATGGATCCCATTCTTTATACATAAAACAGAAGTGATAATATGGTAGAACACTAACAAGTTGTATATGTACATCATTAATAGCCACATAGTGCAGAATAAAAATGAACATCACATGTAATATAAAAGATAGGCAGATCTATGTCCCAAATACCTGATTTCTAGCTCATTTATTCTCATAATAGCAAAAGAAAATTTCAATGATGGAAATATGGGGAGTTAGAATGTTTTCAATGAAAGTTCTGTTTAGAAAACTTGGGGTTTCACTATTATATTGGGTTAAATTTCTGCCATTTCTCTCAGCAAGCCCTTCCTCCCTACTTCTCCCCAGGCCCTGCGAGGCAACCAGTTTCCATCAGCAGGTTCACGCCTCCTCTGGTTCCCACTGGGTTCTGACTACAACAGGGGTAAGTGGGCGATTGGAGGAAAACAGGGAAGTGATGTTGAGCTCCTCTTTTTGGATGTTGCCTTCCAGGGAAGAACAACACTGTTTTTCAGATGGTCCCTACACACAGCTTATCTGTTCCCACCTTCTAACAGAGACTGCTACCTTTTTGCCAAAAAGATAGCCATACTCCTTGCAAGCCCTATGATAAGCAGTCCTTCTATTAACATCTCCTCAAATAACCCAGCAATTATGTGTCTTCCGCTGTAGTCTTGATTGAAATGTATGGTCACTAACAACTGTGTAGAATTAATTGGCAATTGGCTTTCATTCAAAATAATTGTTTGATAATAATAAGATAATCTGGCTAGTTGTTTTTACCTGTGCAGATTTTCCTGGCTAAGCTTAAGGGGAACATACAGTCAGCATTATCCTGAGCCCTCTTTCAAGGGTATGTGACCTTACTTTAAAAAAAAAAAAAAAAAAATATATATATATATATATATATATATATATATGAATGTATTTATGAGCTGTCTTGGAGAAAGAAAAGCAATTATGCTAAATTAGACCTTTACCCACCAAATATAGCAAGTAAATCTAATTTTCTAATAGTACTAGCCATTAAACCCAAGGGCGTTGCTCTGAGATACGTCATCAGTCCTTTTATTTAAAAAAAAAAAAAAATTAAACTTCTTTTTTTAGATCATTCTGAAGTTGCCAAGGCTGGGCTTGAATTTGTGATCCTCCTGCCTCAGCCTCCCAGGCTTATCTAGTTTAATTCTTATGAAAATGTAATTCTCAGTTGCTTTCCCATCACTAAGATAAATCATCCAACACCCACAATTTTAAAAAGGAGTGGTTTATTTTGGTTCACAGATTCAGTCTGTTACCATGATGCCAATGGGTCCCACAGGCCCAGGTTCTTCTGTCGTAGACAAAGAATTAGACCAATTGTTGCTGGACAGCCTAGTGTCCAGTCATTCCAGACTTTTTCCATTTTACCCCAAAAATTGGCTAGGACAACCAATGAATTTTTTTTTTTTTTTTTTTTTTCAGGACTGGAGTTTGAACTCATGACCTTGCACCTGCCAAGCAGGCACTTGTGCCACAGAGCTATCTCCCCAGCTGCCAACCAAAGAATTGTTAAACCCAAATTTTTATTCAAAGCAACAGAATGAAAGGAAAGAGTGAAGAAAAAGAGAAGGAATGAAGAAAAGAAAAAAGAACAACAAGAAGGGACACCTCCCCGAAGCAGGACAGACCACTGAAGAAACAGGAAGATAGCAGAACAGCAAGATCAGAGTTACAGCAGTGTTCATGGCCACCATCTTTCACTCTCTTTCAGAGCTGGGCCATAAGAAGCTGCTCTGCCCATACATCCTGGTCATGACTGACAGTTCACTTCCATTCCAGATAAAATTATGTCCTCTTTGCAACCTCCTTTCTGCCTCTTCATGATCAACAGAAAACATTATCTTGCTTTCCAGCCATCTTGCCCTGCCCTAATCTCCTGCCTCATCGTCACACACATATAGAAGAAGTATCATTGAAATGACAGTACATCTCAACAGAAGGCAGCTCAGCCCAGAAAAGGAACTGACATGAGCTCCAGTGGTATGGAGAGTGGTACCTTTTATTTTTGACTAAGACAGTCCAAGTCCCTCCCAGGGGCTGGACTAGGCTTGTCTGACAGCTTATGCTGTCATGTCTTCTGTATGAACCTATGTCCTTACCCATAATTGACCATTATAATTGTATTCACAGGATGAAACCTATGTGAATGAGAAGATAAGGAGTCTGTCTATGGCTGTAGGTTACTCTCAGACATTCTGAGGTATTTCTGCCCCGGTGCATTGAGTTTCTGAGTCCCCCAGGAGCTGGTTTATGATGATAACGTTGACCGTGGCTATTGTTTTAGAGTTAGAGAGGCAAGTCCCTGGGCACAACTAGGCCCCTTGACGTTGAAGGGAAGGGGTAGCCCTTAGCCCATGCTTAATAGGATGGCATGGTCTTCCCTGCACCAACTACTATTCTAAGTCCACAAGGGACTAAACCCAAAGCAGAATGGCAGAGGGATAAGGCCGATGAAAGGGTTGCCATGCAGCCCATGGCAGCCAGAAAATGGAAGGGCAAGGGAGGAACCAGAGACAAGAATGCAATCCCCCAGGTCACGCCCGTTTCCCATCTCCTAATAGCATATTTGCCTACTGGCCTCATCAATGGACTGATGAATGTAGCCCCCCCACCATGATCCAATCATCCTCCAAATACATGGGACTTATTCCTGGGTGATGTTTTAGATCTAATGTGGGGATTTGACCAAGGAGCGAATGGCTAAACTGTGGGACAAAAGTGCACAGACTCTAGGAGAAGTAAGGAAGGAAACTGCAGCGCAGAAGTTCACAGGCTACGTGAGAACCAAGTGGCTACACGACGGGAAGTTTAGACTAGTGACGCATGTTGTGTCTGCCCATTGTCCTTCCCCTTTCCCCAAGAAAAAATGCTTAGCTTTGAGACAACTGTTTGCCCGAACTGCTTTTTTTCCTGCTTTTTCTCTTACACTGATATTTTAATTAAAAGCTAGAAGCTTCTCAGTTTGGAGGATTTTCTTTTCCTAGAAGTCTCTTGGGCCAGGCGTGGTGGTGCACACCTGTAATCCCAACACTTGGGAGGCTGAGGCAGGAGGATCAGTGCAAGTTCAAGACCAGCCTGGGCTACAAAAGTGAGTTCAAGTTTAGCCTGAACTACATAGCGAGACTCTGTCTCAAAACACACACAAAAAAAAAAAAAAAAAAAAAAGAAAGAAAGAAAAAAATCTCCTCAAATGCTGGGCATTCTCAGCTAAAAACAGCCCTCTTGGTCTCTTGGTGACTGAACTAAGTCTCACCTCCAAGTAATCATTTATCCTCTATGCTACCATCAGTCACACACTGTGACAATGTAAACCATAATGCCTGGGCATTTCTACATGCTTGCTATCTACTCTTGTTTTATGCTATTGTTTCAAGGATATTGTTTGCAGCACTCAGCTGGTGGCATCATGTGATTCTGGTTATTCAGGAGGCTGAGGCATGCAGATTGAAAGTTTGAAGCCAGCTTAGGCAACTTTAAGAGATGTTGTATCAAAACAAAATGCTTAAAGGGCTGGGAGTGTAGCTTGGCACCCCCTAGGTTCAATCCCCCAGGAAAAGAAAAGGGGGATGTTTACTGAGTTAGCATCTACCTCTCAGGAAAAGGACATGTTTATTTTCTGGATAAGATCATAAAAACAATGTCAGGGCTGGCCAAATAGCTCAGTGCATTAAAGCACCTGCAAGCAGGCACAGGGGCCAGGGGTTCGATCCCAGGCCTGTAGTGTTGCCCCATCCCCAGGGTATGCTGAGATGGCAACTGAGACTGAGCATGGTGGTGTGCCCCTATAACCCCAGCTGTTGGGAGGCTGTAAACAGACAGATCACTACGAGTCTGATCCAGTAGTGAGACCCTGAACACCATGTAGACCCTTCCCTCACCCCAAAAAATACATAAAGACAATGTGTCTCTCCAGGGCAAATATCAGGTAGGCTTGCTTACAGGTCATTATGGCAGAAGGAAGATGTTAATTTCTGAGGTGTGATGCAAACCAGCTAATATTCATAGCATACACACAGGCCTTGCCATACTACTCCTTCGGACTTGGAAGACAAAGGCAATAAATGCAACCAAAAGCTCGTATCTCCTGCTTTCCTGGGAGTTAAAGACTCCTGTATTCATTATGCATCACAAATCTGTACTAAAAAAATATTTTAGGGCCGGCAAGATGGCTCAGCTGTCTGAGCCTGCTTAGGAAAGCATAGGCGGCCACAGGGACCCCGGCACCACATGCCATTAAAAAAAAAAAAAAAATTTAAATGCAAAAATTAAAAAGTCCTCTGTCTCTGAGCCAGGTGTCTCATGTCTTCTGCTACCATGTACAACCGCTAATTTGTGTTTGTCAGCTTTCTGTCACTGTAAATAAATAAATACATATGATAATGGTAAAGAGAAAAGGTTTGTTTTGCTTCATGGTTTTAGAGATCCCAGCCCCTCACCAGGCAGATATTTTGTTTTTAGGCCTCTGGAAGCAGTGCCAGGTAGCAACGATGGAGGACATGAGGCATAGCGTCACGCCATAGCCAGAAAGCAAAAAGGCAGGAAGCAAAAGGGCCTGAGGTCCTACCACTTCCTTCAAGGGCATGCCGCCATCGACCCAAGCACCTCCCAGCAGCCACCTCCCAACAGCAGTACCCTGGAAATGACCGAGCCTGTACACACAGACCTTTGGAGGACATTCAATGCGCAAAGTGTAGTAGCTTGCAAATAGCATGAAAACCCAAGCTCATTCTCAGTTCCTAGCAGTCTAATGACGCCCGCCTCAGAGAGCTAGCATACAAAGTCACGCTAATTTGACATTACACCTGCTGCCTTTTTGTCTGAGTCCTCCCATGGCTCAAGCAACCTGTATTAACTCTGCTGTTTCCCAAAAGCACCCGCAATTACAGATGACAGCCACTGAAGCATTCCAAGGAGTGTAGAACTTTATTTTATTTTATTTATTTATTTATTTATTTATTTATTTATTTATTTATTTATTTATTTATTTATTTATTTCAGCACTGGGGATGGAACTCAGGGCTTCATATGCTAAGCAAGTACTTTCTCATTTCACCTTATCCTTTTTCTTTTCTTTTTTTAGACAGGGGTTCAACCTTGTGAACCTCCTGTAGCTAGGATCACCAGCTACAGTGCACATCTTTTTTTACCAGTGTTTTTCACTGAGGTCCCTGGGTAGGCTACACATGAAAAATATACTCTTGTACCGTATTTCCAAAGTCTTTAGAGGCCTCCCTGTGCATGCTAAGGAAAATTACTTTTTTTAGTGTAGACCCACTGAATCGAGGTTCCTGTTTCTCTTTACAATCAGCCCACCCACTCCAGCTTAGCATGTTTTCTGAAGAAGAGAGAGTGAACACTACAGCTCCCGCAAATTCCAGGTTCACCACAGCCGTGCTCAGCCTTCTATCCCAGTCTGCATGCTTTGCTCAGCCAAGGAGAAAGAGCAGCCCTATCGAGCACAGAAAGCAGGTGTGCCAGCAACAAGCCCTTAGAAGAAAATACGTGACATTGGCTACTGGCTCCTCCCCAGTTCCTGACTTTACTTGGATAATAAACACAGGACGCACCTGTGGTTCCACTTAATCAGTAGATTAATTGGGGTCTAACCTTAGTTTATTCACCGTAAGAAATTTGTACCTGTACATGGTAACAGTGCTTAGGTCTGAGTATTCCCAAATGTGGAAAGTCCCTATTTATAGTTGATTAAAAATTAAAAATAACTCCTAAAGGTGCTAGATTCTAACAGTGCTGATAACTAGGCAGACATTTCAGCACCCCTGTCTTCGCATTCCTAGCAGCGTCTATACCGACACCTGAAGAGAACCAGGCGCAGCTCCTGTTCGCTCCACACCTTTTTCTTTTCCACAGATCTCAGTTGGTTGACCCGTGGTCCCGCCCCTAATGATTGACCAATCAGAGATGGAAAGGCAAGCGGATGGGGCGGCCAAGATTGGCGCCGAGGACAAATCACCTGCCTCAAGTGGCAAAGGCGGAAGCGGAAGAGAGCGCGCGGTCTAGATTTGGCCTTGGCTGCGGTCTTCGCGTTTGCCTTGTGCAAGGCAGTGATTCAGTCTCAGAGCCTTATCTGTCCGCAGTGTGGGCGAAGAGACGCCCGCAGGTGTAGGAGGCAGGAGCTCTATCGCCAAAGAAAAGAGACAGGGAACTGCGGAGAACCGCTAGCGGCCGGCCTCGGTCGGCGCCGGACTCTTCCAGGCCATGATTTCTGAGTGATGCCCAGGTGAGAGTAGCGGCCCCGCCCCGGGACTCGCCGCCGCCGGAACAGATAAGTGTGGTTGAGAAAGAAACAATGCTGCGGCCCCTGCACCCAGGTAGCACCCTGAGCGGCCGCCGTTACAGCCGCAGGATGCACAGCCTCGGCCGAGAAGACGGTTTGAGCTGTTGGTAAAGTCGCCCGCCGACGCTCTCCGTAGCCCGCGAGAAAGTAGAGAACCGGGCTCCCCGTTACAGTCTTCTCCGAGCTCCTTTTCCTAGGTACTAGGGGCTGATTTATGAGGAAACATGCCTTGCACGTGTACTTGGAGGAACTGGAGACAGTGGATTCGACCTTTAGCCGTGGTCATCTACCTGGTGGCCATAGTGGTTGCGGTGCCCCTTTGTGTGTGGGAGTTACAGAAACTGGAGGTAAGAGGGCCCTGCACAGTCTCTACCAGTTCTTCTGTCCACGCTTGGGAAAGAAACAACTCCTCCCGCATCTCAACTCCAGGCCCTCAGACTTGGTATCTGCAAATGCTGTCCTATACAAAAGGAGGGTTTTATTCTGCAGATACGCTCCAGTGTCCTCAAAGTTGCTGGCATTCCTGAAATCTGAACCAACATTTAGATCTTAGACTTAGTTTCAGATAAACTATCTTGAAACTCACATACTGAATTTTGTTAGCTTTTAACTGGCTTCCCAAAAGTAAGGGTTCTAACTTTCAAAAAAAAAGAAAGGGGAAAATAAAAAAAAAAAAGTAAGGGTTCTGGTTTGATTTTGTTGTTTTCACTTTTGAAGTGAACTCTTAGCCAAAGCAAAAAGGCTGTGCAAAAAGTCCGTCGTGTATTTTTTGTGTCATTTTCATACGTAAGGTAATACAAGCCAGAAAAGGCTGAGTTAAGATACATACTTTATGAAAATGTGTAATGAACTCTGAGCTAATGAAAGCCACTGAGAAACACTTATTTTACAAACGCTGTGACAGGACTGTTGTCTTAAATGCTTTACTATAGAAATGTGTTTTACATAACTAAAGACATATATATAACTAAAGATACTATAGCCAATATAGTTATTTTTAAAGGCTGTATGTTGGGCCAGGGAGATAGCTCGGTGGCCTTCATGCCTGCTTGGCAAGCACAAGGTTGGGAATTTGATCTCTGATACCACAAATAAATAAATAATAAAGGTTGTATAATATTCTGCAACATTTAAGTGTTTCTGTTAAGAAGAGAGGTATCTAGCAATCTTTAGGCCGTCTTTAGCTACCACATGTCAAACTAGCCTCTTAATCACATCATGGCTGTCCTCTTTTGTCTCCAGGTTCCATAATAAAAGCCATTATTTTTCACTACAGTCATCAAGGCCCAGTGTGATCTGGCACCACTGTCCCTTAGACTGTTTCTCTTCGAGTCCCGGGCTTCTTTAACGCAGGCTTGTTTCCGTGTGCAAGGCCAGCTGCTTCCTTTGAGCCTTTTGCTTCCCCCTTATGGGCTGGCCTTCCTGCAAATGATATTAATTTCTATTGTTCATATCTTTACCACAGTGTCACTTAGCTACTGTTCAGAGTGCAAGCATCCTCTTCTCAGCTCTTCACATTCCTTGCTCTGTTTTGTTTTTCCTCCTGAGACTTACCATCACCTACCACTGTATAAGGTATCTGTTCCAGTCTTGCCTCCCTCCTTCTGCTCAGAGGACCAGTACTTGAATTAAGATGCAAACTAAGCCCCAATGGTTAGTCAGACTTAGCACATTACATAGAGTAATAAAAATGTGACACCTAGCTGGGCACATTGGTGGAGGCACACGCCTTAATCTCAGCCTTCTACAAGAATAAGGCAGGCCCTGGGGTCAATCCGCATACCACCACCAAAAAATGAAAAAGAGAGAGAGAGAGAGAGAGAGAAAGAAAAGGTAGAGGGACACTACATTCTTAGAAATTAGCATAAAGAGACAAAGGCAGGAGAAAAAAGTAAAATAAAATTAGATGGAATAAAATACTATGGAGGAACCTGAAATAGGCCTGAGAAATTACCAGGGAAAACAATCTTATTATGCAAGCTCAAAAAACCAGTCTGCTGGCTGTCGCTAACTAAGTGTAGGTGAAGTGAGGAAGCCCTCCTTGCTGGCTGCGTGAGTCAGTGCCTGATTTCATGGTCCAGAGCAGGACAGCAGAAGTGAAAGTGGAAGCTGGTGATAGGGGCTGAGTTCCAGCTTTGTCCTTCCATGCTGGACAGAGGACCCACTGATGTGTCCTTCTAAGGATGTGATCTTCTAAGGCCACCAGCCAGCCATATTGGATTAGCACTGCATACATACAACTTTGCTAAATTGCTTATGAAAGGCATTATTCCAAATAGGATCCATCACATTATGGGCTATATTTCAATGTATGAATGGGGGCACAGTTGTCAGAACAGAGATGCCATTCCAACCCATGAAGATGGACAGGATTATAAAAGAGAAAATGAAATGGCAAAGGATCTAGCGCTGATATTTAAAGGTCAAGTAGAAAAATAGAAATTTACAAAAAAAAAAAAGACAACAGCGGCCAGTTGGAAAGTGAATGCCAGCAGTTTCATAAAGGACACAGTGACCCCCACCCATTGCTGCTGACATCTTACCCATCAATAGCAAGGTCACTGAGGCTTTAGTAATGGTCTCTGGAGAGACCTGAGGAATGAATAGAGGTAAATAAAAGAAATCAGGAGAGCATGGTGAAATTTTTGTTCACATTTGTTTTGAGAATATTGAATTAAGGGACCCAAGAAATGAATGGCATAATAGATGAAAAGGAATATAAGACCTCTAAATTTTCTTGTGGTTTGTCTTTAAGTTTAGATACACTATAGCATGTCCCCAGGATTTAGCCAGAGCTGTGATTTTATTTAATCTTAAAAACCTTTGAGCACCGGAAGTAACCTCCTTTTACGGACCTGAAAACTGAGGCAGCGATTCTTGGCCAAGTGACATTGTGCTGAGTGCTTTATGCACTCTCCTTACCCTCCTCATCATCACACACCGAGTTTACATGCGTGTGTATCTAAAATCCTTAACACTGCCCAGCAATAGGTGCTTGGTGAACACTTACTATTGTCACTTCTTAAAACGATCAGCATGGGCACTACACTGGCTTGGAATTTTCGTTCATGTGTGTCAGGGACGGGCTAGATGTACCTTGGCTTATGTTTAGGGACATTTTACATGAAACATGCCTGTCCTTTAAACACTAGAATCACAGCGCTCACTTGGTGAGAAGTCCATGGAAACTGAGACAACAGAAAAGAGGTTTATATAGCTCATTGCATGCTCATGGGGGGCCAGATGCT
>PVJA010016283.1:0-43488 GCA_004027025.1 Myocastor coypus | reverse complement strand
AACAATTTTAAAATAAATGTCATAACACTTTCTGTAAAAAACTTAAACAATTGTTGAAAGATTATATAAACTTCATTTATGACCCACAGATACAAAACTGATTCTCGTGTGACTTAGGTAGATAAAAGTTTGCAATATATACAATACGTTTTTCTAACACAAATAAATTTACAGCTTTTAAATTCAAATATCAGATTCATACTTCTACATGTTTTTAAAGCTGTATATCTCTATTTTAAAACATCCCCTAAGTTGTGTATATCATAGAAGTTCAATATCAAATATTTTCTTTTTACTGTTACTGTGTGTTCTATCCTAAGTTATTCTCGGGCTGGCAAGAGAGCTCAGTGGTCTAAAGCTCCTGCTTAGGCAAGTTTAGGCAAGTGCACAGGGACTGAAGTTCAATCCTCCACACCACATGTTGCGCCAGCCCCACCCACCATGGCAGACTGAGTCAGCCAGAACATAAATAAAGTTTAAAAATGTTATTCTGCCAGCAGATACTGAGAGACTGTAACAATCTTTCTGTACTCATATTGCTCTCACTTCAAACTGACCAAATTTTACTATAAATTTTATTTTATTATATAAATTATTAGATACATTTTATTATAAATTATATATTATATATGTATAGAAAGGGATAGAGAGAGACAGAGAGAGATAGAGACAGAATGAGAGAGACAGAGAGAAAGACAGAGAGAGTATATAAAGAATGAGTTTAAATATATAAAATTATCCCAACTTAAGGAATATATAGATGGATATAAAGAATGAATTTGTGAATATTATTTGTTTTCAGTGCATATTACTATGAAAAATTCGAACAACCTGTGAACCATCCATATCTTTGCTGGTGCTTCTAACATTCTTTTCTTACATTATGGCTTCCTTGAGTAAAAATTATGTTATGTGGTTATTGCACACAGAAATTAAATATTTTATTTCTGTGATGCATGTCTCAACTGACTATAAGGTCAGTCTTCCTAGGGGACTCTCAGTTTTCTGCTATAGCCCCAACATAACAATAATGAGAGTAATAATAATGATTTGTTCTTCACACTCATTTGTTTGAGGAATAAAATAATGAATCATCAATACATGGACCACAAAACCATTAAGTGTCCTCTCTAATGCAGGTCTCTTCATCTCACTCCCCCTCTGTCCAGGTGTCTTAGGAACACTTTCCAAGTATTCCTCATCCTCTCAAGGGATTGGTCTTCTTTGCCTGACTATGACTGCTTTGGTCCCTTCTGTCTGCCTAAACTCCTGATCCTTTAGGACAATCCTGAACACTTCCTTGCCAAATTGGTTTTCCTATTTTACAGGAGATGTGTCCTTGATTATAAAACTTTTATTTTCTTTGC
This sequence comes from Myocastor coypus, assembly GCA_004027025.1. Taxonomy (NCBI): domain Eukaryota; kingdom Metazoa; phylum Chordata; class Mammalia; order Rodentia; family Myocastoridae; genus Myocastor; species Myocastor coypus. The sequence goes on along the minus strand of PVJA010016283.1, from coordinate 42,121 downwards.
CCTTCTTCCAGTACTCATTATAATGGATTACACTTAATTGCCACATTTTCTAACCTGTGAGATGGAATACATGTCAAGGGCAAAGGACAAGGTTTCTTCTTAGAGTTTTTCTTAACGCCTATCACATTGCTGACATATAATAGCATTCCTTAAATATCTACTGAATAATTAATACAATGGCTTATTTGATAGCCTTGGCATTGTTTAACTATATAACCATTTTGTGAAGCTTATAAAACAAATGGAATGAGAAAGAAGACTTAAGAATGTTACTAGCATTTTAAAGGGACTGGGATACTATGTATTAAATCATCTCACTGAAAAGAATGGTTAATATAATTTGAAAATTCACAAATAAAAAGTAATTTACAGTTAAATTAACATTGATTAAATATGAATATGAAACTTTAAAAATTTTTTCTCTGATGTAGGACAACATTTTTTAAGGTATTTTGTATGACATTCAATGTTTGAATTTTTCTAAAGTAAACAACTAAAATAATTTGTGAGTCTATTAATCCTTTTTAACATACTGTGATATTTTGAAATGTAGAATTTATTTGAAATCCATCTGCTAGATAACATAGTTATATCAGAATATTTATAATAATATATAAAAATCAAATCATATTATAATGGGGCTTAATTACTAAGCATTAAAGTAGCACAATTTGTCATTGAAATAAGCATTAACTATAGATGATGAAAAAGCTAGCTACAGACAATGCTACTTTAAAGATGAATTTTATCATGAAAACACCTCCATTATCAAAAATCACTGAAGAATAATACAAATTTTTTATTACGTGACATCATTATAAAAATGCAGTCTTAAATTAGAAAATAGAAACAAACACTAAAAGTTATTTCAAACTTTCTAAATTTAAATAGTCAAGAGGTGCAAAGTTTCTTTAGATAAACTTCATAAAAAGGTTAGGCTTAGTGTTCTTATATTTTAATTTGTTTGATTCCTGTTACATATTATTGACTTTTCAGTTAAATGATGTGTGTTATTTCCTTTACTCATCTGTGACTTATAATTTTCTTAAAGCTATTATGCAGCTTACAAAAATCCATCTGTTTATACTCTAAATTATACTTTTCCAAAATTGTATTATCTTCTCAAATACTGTATGTATGATATAGTCTTAATGTAATAATTAAGAAATTTGTAGCTGAACATGGTGGTGAACACTTTAAGATAAGGCAGGGGGATCATGGCAAGTATGAAACCAGGCTAGGATATAAAGTGAGCTCAAGGCCAGCCTGAACTTCACAGGGAGGCACTGTCTCGAACAAACAAGCAAAAAAAGAGGTGACTCCTTTCACTGATTTCTGTTATTTAGTAGTACATGACTACTGTTACTACAATAGAGAAATTCACTCAGTAGAGCTTCAGATACATTAGTGCTGTAAAACTTAATGTTGATTGCCAATTTGATTGATGGTAGTAATAATAAATTCCTCTTTTAGGTATGCACTGAGATTGGGTAAACTAATAGGACTTGCAGGATTCCAGCCCTCATAGGGAGTCAGAGTACAGGGAAAATGGAATGCAAAGAAAGTAAGTCACAATCAGGAGGTCTGGACAGCTGGTCCAGGAATGAGTTTATTTGGTGTCAAGCTTATGTACAGAAAGTCTTGATCATATGCCGATACTTGCCCTAGTTAATCAGAAGTGATCTTGGTTTTCCAGGGCAGAATAAATTGCCAAGGCTAAGCTGATAAACAGAAGACCACACATTCTAGAACACTATTATGAGTCTGAAGTTGGGCTTTTTGCTTGAATTGCAGGTCAAGGAAGCTATGCACGTTGCCACATTCTATTTCCTTATCAGACCGTTCCTCCTGTAAGGTCACATCTTCCAGAATCCATTCTCCAACATTTCCTCCTCATTTCTTACTTAATTGTTGCTTGTGAAAGGCAACGCAGAACTTGTGAGGTTACCCTCTGGCCCATCCACTGACTCCTGGAAAAATACAAAGCAAAAGCAATAATAAGGCAATGGGGAACAATCAAAGACCAGATGCAAGACTCAGCTATGCAAAGAGAACATGTTTTGAACCTTTTTAAAAATATTTAACTCCAAAGTGGAAGCGTCAGCAGTGAGATCATGAGCAGAACTTATATCCACAATTTCTTTACATATTTGAGTTAAGCCTAAACCCATATCAGAATGGTTCCACACTCCCAATTGGGCCTGCATTCTTTTCCGTTCATAGCTGGTACTGCTGTCCAAAACAGAAGCTACTCCAATGAAGCAATAAACCTGATGACTCTGCAGGTGCAGGCTAAGCTGCAAAGCTCCTTTGCTAAGTATAACACAGCCTCTTCCAAGGCATGCATCCCAGCCTTTAATTTTGATTTATACCTTCCTGAGCCTTAAGGACTAAGGATACATTGTATGCTAAATCATTTACAAATTGGACAATTTAAACTTCCTGAGCCAAAGCTGTGGCTGGTGTAACTATTGCTGCTGTAATTCCAATTACAACAGTTATGCCACTTGTTCTTAGCAGGACACAATGTTAGTAACCCTCTGCCAAGTGCCATGGAGACAGCTTCCTCTTAAGCTGTGGCTAGAAATCTTGGTGGGACTCAGCTCACCTGCACTGCTCTAGGTGGACCAGTGTTGGATATAGTCTGGTAGCAGCAAATAGGTAGTTTCCAGAGAAGAGAAGCTTAGTGGAGAGGTAGGAGACTCCAGTCTGGGGAGTGGGATTGGCTCCCAAGAGTCTCACATCCTGCCTATCCAAGTCACAAGACTGGCAGGGGCTTGTTAGCCCTTTTGGTTAGGAGGATCTGTTGGGGGCTGCAAGATAGGCAGAGTTCCAGGTGATTATGGAGGGAGAAGATATCAAGGACAAGGAGGACTTTAGCCTGTTTCCCATTTCTGGCACATAAGTTATCTAAATTAATGAAGGTGTCATAATCAAGAGTTCCTAGAGTGTCAGATAATCCCATTGTCCAATTTGTATTGTGGCTAGGCTACTTGGCAGAGGAAAACTAAACATTTGACTTGAGGTTAGAAAAGCCTAAGGGCCCTCTAAGATCAGAGTTAAGACAGTCTAGGACAGAAGAATAGTTCTTAGATGAGGTAGACAGAACAGGAGGAGGGAAAACGAAAGGAGACTAAAGGTGACAATTTTGTTGCTGGAGTCCCAAAAGGGATGTGCAGCCAAACCCCCCAGAACAAGCATTCTAGATGGGAGAAGAGGCCGAGAGGCAGGAAGAATTGGCTTGGCATGTTGACACAGCTACATAGAGTGGGGTCAGGGCTGGCCAGGAGTCATCGAGCCAGAGATGAGCCATCCAAAGTAGAGATAGTCACTCTCAGGGAGAAGCTAGACTAAAATAGAAAATCAGAAGAGTATATCAGTATAGGAAAAATCTTGGAAGGAATCTTGAAGGAATTCAGAAGTTCTCTGCTACAGATAGGAGTTGCAAGAGGCACAGGACAGAGAGCTAGTGGCAGAGATGAGCGAGCCATCTAGGAATGACATTTATCTTTAAGATGCAGGCCAGTCAAATAGCTCAGCGGATTAAAGCACCTGCAAGCAGCTGCAGGGACCTGGGACTCAATCCCTGGGCATGGTGTGTGAGCCTGTCTGCAGGGTGTGCTAAGACAGCAATTGAGAGTGGGTGTGGTGGCCCACACCTGTAATCCCAGCTCTTGGTGGGGCTACCCTGTCAGTGGGAAATCTTTGATGTTAACAAAGGATAGTTTCTGTGGTTGCCTGCCCAGGTCAAAGTCAGGTGGACTTGTTCTGACGTTTTGGGTTTGGCTCTACCTGGGTTCAAGGCGGAGAGAGTTTGGGGACATAGTGCCTGGGAAACTTGGAAACTTATCACATCCCAAGCCCTTTATATTGTAAAACAAGCAGTCCAGTCTGTTAAACTGAAAGAGAGCAGCAGTATCTTCACCATGAATCAGTAGGAAGGGAAATCTAACTTATGACAAGACAGGAAACTTTCCTGGTCAAATCTGAGGAGACAACAGGGAAATGCAGCTGTATTTCACACATGGCTGCCATCAGGTGGCAAACATCCCATTGTAGCTGTTCCCAGGTACTCCTCAGGGCTAAACACTGGGGATAACCATACTTGAAGCCATGATGAATGAAACACTTTATTACTGTTGAGTCACCAACAAGTAACTTGGAAACCACAAGGATATTCTGTTGGAGTAAAGGCCATCTCCAAGTGGAATGTACAAACAAGCCTGGAGCCTCCTCTTGCAAAAAAAAAAAAAAAAAAAAAAAAAAAAAAAAAAAAAAAAAATTCATGGGCAAGTCCTCACAAGGCTGAAGGTCTCTTGGAGGCAGAATGCAAGAACAAGCTGCTACATAATCCCATGAAAGTGTCTAAATCATTAGATACTCCCAATCATATTAGTTCCCAAGTAGGAGAGGTCTGAGGATCAACATGGTTCTACAGTCCCCACCTCTCTGGTTTCTCCGGGGTGTTTACCACTAAGTCTTGTATAATTATCCAACTTTGCTGAAAAATCTTTTTCATTTTCTTTTAATGCATGACCCCCAAGTCTGATAGACTCATGAATATCTACCAACATTTTCCTACTTGACAACTGAACTTGGTACAGGAAAGTTTGGGATAGTAAGCCGAATAATGGCCCTCTGCATAAATATGACACACCTGGCATGAAAGAACCACAAGTATGGTCACAAATAACTTCTTGGTGGAACTACCATGCCCTGTGCCTCTACAATGTGTGTGGGCTCACTTGTCAGGCTCTTTTCACTTGTTCCCAAGTGGGAGGTCTCCTTGTCAGGGTATTTCTCACCAATGTTTGGCAATGTCTCTCTGGACAAATCTTGAAATAAATTATATGGGAGTCAGATGTTCTGGGCTCTCCATATATACTGGGGTCATGATGAGGCTTAATTGATCTCGCCATAATCCACAATAGGGATGTGGCACCTTCACGGAAGACACAAGCATATGCCCTTCCTCTGCTTAGCAAGAAAGTTAGGGCCCTGACACTCTCCTGTAAGGTTGTCCTTCTAATGGACAAGAACGCTGGGATCCATGGTGGGGGCCTTTTGTCTGGGCTGGGACAGTACCTTGATTTTCAATTTGAAAAAATTATAAACATAAAGAACTTGGTGCAATACAGAATGAGGAGTAGAATAAGCCATCCCCGCTCCCTTAATATAAAAATTTGACATTTTAGTGTGGAATGGGTGTGCTCAATGATTGCCTGGCCTGTGGGTCTTAGTCGACAGTACTTAGTTAAGTACACTTAATTATTAAAATTTTATCTAAACATCAAACACCTTGAAATACAAAGTGTAACCAGAGAAGTCCCCCCCCCGCCCCGTGGATGTTCTAATAGTTAAATCACTGTAGAATGTTAACAGAAAACAATTATATAATTTTAGAGATTACTTGACATCAATAGTCATACATAGTACTATAACATCACAGTAGTGTAGCATAAACATCATGATCAAATCTCCATTTTAGCTGAACACCTCTAAATGTACACAGCATACATATCACCTAAGTTTTTGTTACAAAATTACCATTTGACTGATGTTGGTTTGACTTTAACCTCTTATTAAGAATATCTGGAGCATAAGAGATAGGCATATGTTTAAATTTTAGAAAAATTTTATGTTGTAGAACATTGTACAATTAGAAGGCATGAATGTAATCAGTATATCAAGAGCATTTTTATGAGAAAACCTTATAATTTTTATCTGAAAAATTTTATCTTATAAACAATGATCCTCTCTGTGATGGCTGGACCCCTGCAGTTGGCACCTCACAAGGACTTGGGGCATTAATTGGGTCAGAGGACTGAGCCCTGGCAGCAAAAAAACTTGTGAGCACTAGATGAAATTTTCATTGGCAGTAAAATAGGCCATACACAGTCTTGTGGGTGTGGGTTCTCTGCAGGTATCATCAGGACTACTCTTTTTTTTTTTTTTTTTTTTTTTTTAAATTGGGGATTAAACTCACTCAGGATCTTGCACTTGCTAGGCAGGCACTTGTGCCCCTGAGTTATCTCCCCAGCCCCTTAACACTTTTATTTATTTGCTTGTTTGTATTTATTTATTTATTTATTTATTTATTTATTTATTTATTTATTTATTTATAGGACTACTCTTAAGTCCTGGGGGATTCCAATGACCTCCCTGCCAATTTCTCACTTTCTGTCTTCTCTTGTGGAGTGTTGTCCATGGTTTCCAGAGGAACTCATCTTGATGAATATAATCTGGGATAAAATTTGAAAGACCCTTAAGGAGTACAGTACACACAGATCATAATAGGTCCCTGCTGATACTTTCACTTTGTGGCCAGCTACCTGTAGTGTCTTGCAGTCAGCCCCGGAGACTCAGGTCATGTAAATGTACACATATGGGTCTTGTGGTGCTAGTGTATCTCCTTTTCTGAGTTCTACCCCTTTACACCTCCCTTGACAAAAAATTTCCTCTAGCCGGGCGTGGTGGCTCACGCCTGTAATCCCAGCACTCGGGAGGCTGAGGCAGGAGGATCAATGCGAGTTCGAGACCAGCCTGGGCTACAAAAGTGAGCTCAAGATTAGCCTGAACTGCATAGCGAGACCCTGTCTCAAAAAAGACAAAAAAAAAAAAAAAATTTCCTCTACTAGGAGATTCTTTCGCCAATTTAAATACTAGCTTTGAACCAGAGGAGGAGCTCTCTGAGGGGGAGGTCAACAATTAGAGGAGGTGGCTGCTAATTTGGGGATCATCATGATAGGCCACTTCTGACATTCTGGCTGGAGAGTCAGCTCTCCTTTGAGCCTGACCCTAGCTCAGATCCTTCCTCTTTTCATAACCTCCCGAAAACTTCTGCAATTGATGCAGCAGCTGTGTGATCCTAGGGCTGCTCAGAAACAGAACATACAAAGGAGGAGGTTAAAAAAGGAGCTTTTGAGCAGTATTAAGCCACTTGAGTAAGGGAGACATTCTGCCCCACCTGACCACTTGTGTTTGGGGACAGCTCCCAGCTCAGACTCAGATCCTCCTCTTCAGGGAGAGGCTCCTTCATTAGTTTAGCCTGGCCTCTTATGGGTGCCTCTCCCTTTGGAACAATAAAGTATTTTCTCAATGCTTGTACCTTTTTCCTTCCTTGTGTACAATTTTCAGCTTTTGTGTTGACCATCAGAGAAGTCTAATAATACTAGAGATCACTTATTATCCATGGCATTTCCCTGTCATTGTTGACATATAACGAAAAGCTCTTCACTAAGCATTAAATATTAAGTTAATAAAGAGTTAAAGGAAGCCTGCAAATCATTGGCCCCAATGAACCATATATAGTGGGGTTACTGGATCAAGTTACTGTATCTTGGATGGTGCTATATGGTTGAGGCATATTTTTATTGCCTCTTAGGTAAATACTCTTTTACTATCCCTTTTACAAGTTATAATTTTTTTTTCTTATTGCATCTGATAATTTTTCCCAAAAAAGAAAGACCAATTCCTACTGATTTTTATCAATACCGGCCCAAAACAACACACTGATGGCAAAAACTATGTGAGTAGCTGTTCCAAAGTCATGCTTTGCCTGAAAGTGAGAAGGAAGGAGAAAAGAGAGAGTGTAGTTGCAGGTCAGCGCTTAGCAGAAGAGGGTGACAAGAAATGTGAAGAATGCAAGGCATAGGCAGAAAAGACAAAGAATGGAGGACGTGATCTCTGAGAACGGATCCAGGACCATATTATGGGAGTGTGGAACCATTCTGATGTGGGTTTAGGCCTAACTCAAATAGGTAAAGAAATTGTGGATATAAGTTCTGCTCATGATCTTACTGCTGATGCTTCCACTTTGGAGTTAAATATTTTTAACATGTTCTCTTTGCATAGCTTAGTCTTGCATCTGGTCTTTGATTGTTCCCCATTGCCTTATTATTGCTTTTGCTTTGTATTTTTCCAGGAGTCAGTGGATGGGCCAGAGGGTAACCTCACAAGTTCTGCGTTGCCTTTCGCAAGCAACAATTAAGTAACAAATGAGGAGGAGATGTTGGAGGCTGGATTCTGGAAGACGTGACCTTACAGAAGGAATGGTCTAATAAGGAAGTAGAATGTGGCAATATGCATAGCTTCCTTGACCTGCAATTCAAGCAAAAAGCCCAACTTCAGACTCATAATAGTGTTCTGGAATGTGTGGTCTTCTGTTTATCAGCTTGACCTTGGCAACTTGTTCTACCCCAGAAAAGGAGAATGACTTCAGATTAACTAGGTATCGGGCATATGATCAAGACTTTCTGTACATAAGCTGGAAGTCAAATAAACTCATTCCTGGACACCAGCTGTCCAGATCTTCTAACTCTAGCTTACTTTCTCTGCATTCCATCCTCCCTCTATGCTGATTCCCTGTGAGGACTGGACTCTTGAAAGGATTGACCAAAACTTACAGTATTTAAGTTTTAAAAATTATTACTTAGAACACACACTGCCTTCAGTACTCCCAATCTAGTGTCCCTCAGTTACCTCCACCATTCTTACCATTTTCTGAACCAGGTCTGGAAATCTTTTTTGGTATCCATCAAGTACTATGCAAACACGGTGAGCATTGCTGCTATTTATCATGGAAAAGAAAGTAGGCTCCAAAAAATGTCCTAGTGTGTCCCCATTCACCTTATTCTGCCAATGTGTGGCAGGCTATGTCTGGCTCTTCCACAAAGTGGAAATATGAATATCTTCAATTGACTCAGGACATAATGACAACCATTTCAGGGCAACCAAAGATACAACAGATGTCTTCCAGAACTCTTTAGGAAAGTGGAAGGAATATCGGGCTGAACATCAATTCTGTGGGTACATGGTAACCAGGATTATGGTCAATGTATCTCTTACTGCAACATTTTTAAAACACTCACCACATTTTCTGACCACACAATGCCTGGTCTTGGTTCCCTTACTTTGTGGTGCTCTTCCGCTGCCATCTACTTCCTGAATGCTGATGGTTCAGTAACTTTCCTCTACCCAGACTTTCTCCTATGATGCTTTTGCCATGCTTCTCTCTCTCTCTCTCTCTCTCTCTCTCTCTCTCTCTCTCTCTCTCTCTGTCTGTCTCTCTCTCTCTCTCTTTCTTTTCTTCAGAACTAGGGATTGAACTCAGACCCTTATGCTTGCCAGGCAAGCACTTATCCTACTGAGCTATCTCCTCAGTTCTCACTGCTTATTTTTGACCTGAGATATTTTGTGCCAACAAGAAGGAAGCTGCATAATACAGTTACATGCTAACAGCTGGAAAGCATGACCAATAATGTTGGACCCAAATAAATTAGTACAGTTAGCTTACAGGATATTTATTTAACCTGAAATATTCCAGATAGAGCAAAACAAACTATATGAGCTCATATAGTCAAAGTCACACAAGCAGAAAATAGCATTGGTGTGGAGAGGGCCTAAGAGGGACAAAGGGAAATCTCATGGTCAATTATGTAAAGTTTCATAAATGCATAGTAAATCAGTTCTAAATATCTCTTCTGTCTACTGCAGTGCCTAGTGATAAGAATAATGCTCTTTTTAAATAGGGAACGCTTGTTAGGAAGATATATTTTATGTTCAATATTCTTATCCTACTGCCTATGCACAGCTAAAATAAAAATAATATTGGTATAAGTAGTCAGCAAAAACAATAGAAATTTAAGGATTTGAAATTTTGTTAGTTGTGAATTTATGGTATATTCATTATAATTTACAGATATACATGAGTATTTCCAAACTTCATGGACCATATATACTGAGTATATCTGCTTTATTTATTATATTTCCAGTTTACATCAAGAATGTACTTTAATAAGTTCATTCACTTAAAATGAATTTATGTCATTTAGTTAACAATTGTTTGATGTATATATCTAGTGTTGTACCGAAAATATTTTGGAGAATGAGATAAAGCTGATTTTATTAAAGCTTATGCCTTAATGATGAAAATGTTTCAAATATTTCCTACATGTTTTTCAGTTTTCATATATACATGTCTATCTATCATCTATCTATCTATCTATCTATCTATCTATCTATCTATCTATCTATGTTTTTCAACTAAAGTTGTAGTATATGTGAAGAATCAGGGCACATGTTATTAGTATCAAACTTTTGTTTCAAAGATTTTTATATATAGGCCGGATATGGTGCTACACACTGTAATCCCAGCACTTGGGAGGCTGAGGCAGGATGATTGGTGTGAGTTTAAGACTAGTCTGGACTACAAAAGTGAGCTCAAGGCCATCTTGAACTGCATAGTGAGACCTTGTCTCAAAAAAACAAAAAAAATTAAAAAAAAGATTTTTATACACAGTGTATGCTGACATATTACATTAATTATATATGATATTGAAACATTATAATTTTTAACATACAAACTGGTTATTGATGACTCATAAAATAAAGTTGTATTTAGAAAATTTATTTCAAAAATCTATGATTGTTTCAAGTTAAATCATCTATTCTGCTTCACTGAAACTCAGTCAAATTATTTGACTGAGTCAGATAAAAGGGATAAATATGCTTACTGGATGTATGAAAGCTTATTTCATACATGGTACTGGAAAACCTGGCTTTCCATACCATGAAGACTAAAACTACACCCATGCACTGAACTGAAGTCAAATTGGATCAAGGATCTAAATACTGAAACAGAAACAGTAAATCTGCTGAAAGAAAAAGTAGACAGAGCAAATGAAGACACCATTGTAGGCAGGGATTCGTGAACAAAACCTAAGCTTCATGGGAAATATTATGAGGACTCAACAAAAGGGATATCATGTTATTAAGACTCTTTTGCATAACAAAAGAATCCCAAAACAGTGAAAAGACAATCTACAGAATGGGAAAAAAATTATAGTCATTTGTTTTTTTTCTGTTCCATGTAGCTACTTTATCTGAGCTTAAATTGAGTTTATAGTTACTTATTCTTCCATGACCTTCCTTATTTAGTGCCAAATTCACATCCAAATATTGAAAAATAAGGGAGGGATTGTTCCACATTCATAAGTAGAAACTCTGACAGAAGAATCTTCCCTTCTCTCAATACATGTCTGCTACTGGCCCTTTGTGATGACTGCTATGACTGCATGGATGTGGATATGAGAATGAAACAAGGGAAAAAGAAAGCATATAGAAATGCCCCCATTCTTGTTTTCAAAAGAAAAAAAATCCCAAGTCCTATCAATGGCTTGCATTGAACTTTTGCATTTGAATTAAAGATTGTTAAACAAAGAAACAAAAAACCCAGAGAAATCATTGAACTTTTTCACACTAAAAATATGCGAGCATTAGTAATTATTTCCTTAGACAGAACTAGAGTCATAGACTGTTGAGTTTTACTGTGTCTTATTTCAAGTTTGTGCCTGATAATATTCAGGCTAAAAGGACTGAAGAGGAAAAGCGGTAAAGACTCTGTCAGTTCTGTGGCACATGGCGTATTGATGCTGAAGATGAATCCATTTCCTGCTATTTACTTTGCATAGCTCTGACATTGCTATTGGAGAAATTCTGTGTAGTTTATGTAACGGATTCAGCAGGAAGGTACTTAAAGTGTACTCATCTCCTGCTACCTGAAACCTGAATTCTAGGTCTCTGTGCATTAATCTGGCATGCTCGTTGTGAAGCTTCTCTCTTTAAAGAAGTTATTAAGCCTTCTGAATCTTACACATACATAAACACTTTCAAATCATGGAACATGAAGTCTTCCATATTCATTCCGGTTTTTTCTACAACCATCATACCTTTTCTTGGATTATTATTTTCCTGAGCCAATACATTGGCAATAGCTGGAGCTGCAATTTTTATTTTTCCCCAACCCAGCAATCTCATATTCACAAATAGGTGATAGAAATAAATTATGCTTCTTTCATGTGGAAGAAAATGATCAGTGCTTATCTGAAGAATTTTAAAGCAGGATTTCCAACATCAGGGGAAGAGTTCAGGTCAGTGATCTGCTGGCAGGTCACAGCAGGATATCAGCTGCAGGATATTGCCAAAGCTTCATCTGTTTATTGTTGCTCCACAGCGCTTCCATTACTAACTGTGTTCTGCCTTCTGTTCACAGCAGCATCAGGTTCTCATGCTGGGGATCGAACCAGGCCGCTGTGCTCTGCCTAGGCAGGAGCTGTAATCCACTGAGCTATCAGGCTGGCCATTTATTTATTTATTTATTTATTTATTTATTATTTTTTATGTATTCAGTAAGGGTCTCTAAGGTCTCACTACATGGATTGGACTCTTAGTGATCCTCCTGTTATAAGCCTCTCAAGCTCTGGGACTGCAGGCATGCACCACCATGCCCAGTCTCAAATAATGTCTCAGCGCACCTGCAGGCTGGGGCCAGGGCTGGCATGGCTCACTGGGGATCCAATTCGACTTTAATCTGCTGAACTATCTGCCCCACTCGGTAGGCTTGCTTAAGCTCCAGCTTCAGCCAAAAGTTAGTATGGATCTCAGTGTAGCACGTGTAAAAGTTTGGTTTACTTCGCTTAATGTCAATGTCTCCCATGTTCATTCAAATATTGAAAAAACGAGTGTCTGATTCTTTTAATTGCTGAATACTCTTCTTGTCTACATAGCAATTTCTGTATCCATGTTTCCGTTCATGGGAAAATGGGTTGATTCCACGTTTTGGATCTAATGAGTAATGCTGCAGGGCACAGGGTGTTTCTTTCATTTGACTTCATTTCTTTGGTTGTATATCCAGTACTAAGATTTCTGGAATACAAAGCATGTGCCTGTATTACTGGAACTACTCAAATGCAGCATTCTTGTGGCTATTGCCTTCCAGTTGTAGGTCCTTCTCACCCCTAGTACTTAACATTTATTGAAAGACATATTGCTTCATTTAAGCTGATGCAACTTCTCTTTGAGAAACCAGCCATCCATTGACATTTAAGCAGTAAGAGGCAGTTCCTTCATCCTTCTAGGCTGTTTATAGTAGGAATAGGCTTAGTGTAGGGAATATCTTAGCGAAGAGATCCAGGCTTATGTTCTGTATAAGATGTGTAGCTTTCCGTCCCAAATTTTAACATTGAGAAGGCCATCTTTATTTCCTCAGTTATGTTGATCTGTGCAAAATTTTATAATTCCATTCTTGGTCTTTCAAATATTCCGTGAAAAAGCTAATACAGATATTTATATTTGGTAAGATACTATGTGACAGTATTTAAATAAACTATCCTATCAAATCTTTAGGTATATTTATAATGATTTATCATTCAGTACTGACTATGAATTCATGAAACATGCAATGTGAAAAGATTGGTAAGATTGGTAAGAGTTCATCTCAGAGCCCATTGTTGTTAATGCTTAATTATGCTATCCTAACATCAAGACAAATTATGCACATTTTGAAACCTAAGGATATATTTGCAACTGGTTTTGCTTTAAAATTTATATTATATGAGCACAATATGCAATACAGCTTCTTTTGTTTTGATGGAAAATTCTGTACCCCTTTTATTCCTAACATTGCACAGGATGTGCACTCCTCTCTCTCTCTCTCTCTCTCTCTCTCTCTATATATATATATATATATATATATATATATATATATATAATCTGCAGCCTTTTGGAGATGCTGTGCTAAATTCCTTGCTTTAATGAGTATTTCACTTTCAAGTGGATTTGTTGAGTATACTCCAAACAGATGGCTGTCAGAATCTGCTTACTTCAATAAATTAATTGAGAATTAACAAACATTTGAAACTTGGTGTGGTATAAAGCATCACTGCATTAAGTTGCCATAGAGAATCAAGTTCATAATATATTTTATAAAGATAACTCATGTTTATGTAGTTTTCATTTCAGTAGTATTAAATACATAAAGTACATGTGTAAAAGAGTAACCTAAAGCTATAAATAACATTCACTCAGCAAAACCTGTGATCTTTAAAGTTTACATAAGTGCTGCTAAAACCCCAGAAAATATAAAGATTACGAGCAGTAAAAAAGATTAATTGCACTTTTCACTCTAAAAAATAATAAGTTAAGTGTCTGAATATTTATGATTGACTTCTCTCAAAAGTTTTTCTCCAGTCTTTGTATGTCATGAAATAAATAACTCTGAAATTATCTAAAATGTATCAACTATAATAAAATGTGTCAAACAAAATGCACTATTAATCTTTCTATAACATATTAAAATTCAGTGTAGGTTATAGTATATCATAGTGGTAGATGAATGTAAGGCATAATGATTAAGGTATAGCAGAGCTAGAAAACTAAGCACTTAGTGGGACAATTATTAACTTTGGAGGTTTTCATTCCAGTATATAGAAAATAAAACACAAATCCAGGAAACATCACATGAACAAATGCATGTGCTATACATTTTCTCTGGGGAAAAAATGATTTTATTTTTTGTGGTTAACACCTTGTTCACTTTCTGTGCTTTTAATTTTTTTTCTTAGTTGGCTCACATGGACAGTAATTTGTTTCATCCCATGATGGCTACACACACACACACACACACACACACACACACACACTGTCTTAGTCACTTTTTACTGGTTGCTGGGACAAATAACCAACACTCAAAATGAAAGAAGGAAAGGTTTATTTAGCTCATAGTTCGTAGAGGTTTCAGTCCATATTCGGCTGGCCCAAGGCTGAGTGGAGAAGGGCAGAGAGCATCCAGTTCATGGCGGTGGAACAGCAACAAAATGGTGACAGAAGCAGCCAATCAATCAGGGCAGCAGAGCAGCAGCAATAGCTCAAGTCTGTCTCTCTGTCTCTCTTTATATTACATTCAGGCTCTCCACCTTAGCCTCCGCCTTAGGCTACACCCATAATCCCAGAAGTACTTCGAACCATAATCCCATCAATACTAAAACCGATAATTCCAGAAATCATGGATCAAGTCTCAAACTCTAGAAGACTCTGCCCCTGACTCATGAGGCTTTGGGGGGACAACTAGACATAAACCATAGCACACACACCCATCACATCACATCATATCACATCACATCGCATCACTTTAGGAGTAACCTAAAGCTATAAATAACATTCACTCAGCAAAACCTGTGATCTTTAAAGTTTACATAAGTGCTGCTAAAACCCCAGAAAAAATAAAGATTAGGAGCAGCAAAAAAGATTAATTGCAGTTTTCACTCTAAAAAATAATAAGTTAAATGTCTGAATATTTATGATTGACTTCTCACACTTTCATATGAAATTATTATGTTCACTGAAGAAATATCAAATTCAAACCTCAAAACATCTCATTATCTCAGAATAGTCACATTCTGTATTCCTAAAAAATGTTGTAATACACGAATTAATCTGTATTGGGTAAAACAAATATTTTTGAAATATGATTTTCAACTTATTCTCTGTCAAAGAATGGTATAAAATGAACTATTGTACTAAGATTACTCTCCACAATTGATTTGTTTGTAAAGCCAAAAGTAATTTAAATTCTTAAAACAAGTATTTGTTAACTTGGCTGTGTTGAAATTGAGTTTGTAATTTTTTTTTTCTTTATGTTTTTTAGTGCAGGGTCTATAAGTCATACAGAATCTCAGTACACAGTTCAGAGTTGTAGCGATTTTCCTGTTTTCAATTTCCCAAGTGCTGGGATTACAGGTGCAAGTCACCACGCCCAATCTCAGTCTCAGTCTCCCTGTGCCCTGGAGGTGGGCCCAACATGGCAGGCCGGGATCAAACCTCCGATCCCTGTGTCTGCCTAAGCAGGTGCTTTAATCCCTTGAGCTCTCTGGATGGCCCTGAGTTTATAATTTCTTTTCTGCTGTGTTTTGAATAAACAAGTCAAAAAAACTGAAATAATTTTTAAAAAGCTGAAAGTCTTGCTAGTAGTTGATTTCAGCGTTTTTCTTTCATATATATATATATATATATATATATATATATATATATATATATATATAAAACATTGTACAGGACAGGAGATAGTTCAGCAGGTTAAGTGTCTTCTCAATAAATGCAAGGTTATGAGTTCTATCCCCATTACCAAAAACAAAATAATTCCAGCCACATATGCCTATTCTGAGTTACAACATAGTTTTCTTGATGGCAACATATGTATACACACACCATCCATATAGAAATGGTTAAATATAGTCTACTAACATCTCTATATTCTCACATATCAGTTTTTCAAGGAAAGAAATTTTAACGTTTATGTTTTACTTTACAGTTTTCATGCACACAGTTGACTGTCATTAACTATAGTCATCATGTTGCAGGATAATCAGAATTTATCTGATCAAATTGACACCTGATGACTTTTATTAAAAAATTAGTACATGTTTAGAGTATACAGCATTTACATTCATTGAGGGGAATTGGTACACGTACATAATACATCTCGGTTACATGTTTTTCACCACTTCCACTTTTTCTTCTCCTCCCCCTCTTCTCCCTCCTCCTGCCCATCATCTTCATCTTTTCCCCTTTGCTGCATGTTTGCAATACATGTTATCTTTCTTGTATGGAGTTGGTGAAAGCACACAACACATCTTAGCTCCTTTCTTCGTTCCTGCCTTCCCAGTTCCTCCATCTATTGATCCCTTTAGAAATATCCAGTCCCGTGCTTTCCACCATTTGCTCTTTATTTTTGCTTTGGATTTCTCATGTAAGTAATTTTAATGTCTGTCTCCCCGTCCCATAACTCCCCATCCCCAGCCCTTAACCACCGCTGTGCCTCCTTCTACATAGTCGCATACCTAGATTCCACACATGAGTCCATTCAGCAAAATGCCCACAGGGTGCATCCAAAGGGCACCAAAACATCAACAAGCAGGTTTGGTCATGATAAGGTAGATTGAACACCTTATGAAAATCATTCATTCAGTTAAATATTTTCAGATATATTGAAAGATGAATTTTTCTGCAAGTGCTTTCTATTCATTATAAATTTCAAATTTTAAGGAGTCTCCACATTGATTTCCATAATGGTTGTACCAGTCTGCATTCCCACCAGTAGTGGAGAAGTGTTCCTTTTCCCTATAGTCTTGCTAACATTTGTGGCTGGTTGCTGGTATCTCAGTCTTGTTTTAATTTGCATTTCATGGATGGCTAGTGATGTGGAACTCTTTTTCATGTACTTATTAACTTCTAGTATTTCTTTCTCTGCAAAATGTGTTCATTTTTTTTTTCTAGTCAGAGTTTTACTAGAGGAATAGATATAATACAGGGAACAGATATAACACAAAACATACCAGTCCGAGTCAGATGGGAAGTGTGTTGAGAGCGTCTGCACACTGCCAACTGAAGGATTCAGTCCCAAGGCTTTTATACTCACTGCAGTGTTCCATCCTTATTAGTCAGTCTCTACTGGTCTTAACTGGTTTCTACCAGTTCCTAACAGTCTCTAACCATCAGCCAGTGGGTCTGCAACAGAAGGCAGAAGAATCTGCTATGGAAAGCTGAAGGGTCCAAACTAGAAGCTGATGAGTCTGTGCAGGAAGCCAGGAGATAAAGTGCAAACTGAGTTATTCTGGGGCAGGGCCCTTATGGCTCAAGGGAGAAATAGCCAAGCCATGCAGCCAAATTGATAAAATGCATGGACCACTAGGCATCCAGCCAAGTTGACACAATGTATCAGCCACTATAATTTCTGAAGTTCATTTCTGGATTGGGTCTTTGTAACATAGGTCTTGCTTTATTTTGGTCTTCACCATCCAGAAGAAAAGTCTAACCGTATGTTGTAAAAGGGAAAGACATATTAAAGGCTGAGTTATAAAAGGCTCAAGGCAACAGTCCCTGATAATGCCAGATGAGCTGGTAATCCACTACTGTTATGAGCTATTAGACTAAGTATATAGCTATTTTTTCTTTGTATAATGAAAAGAAAGATCTGTACTAATGAGATTTAGACAAGAAACCATGCCTGCATCTTGTACTCTGAACAACTGGAATGAAAACAATATTATGCAATCTATTAACTATTCTAAAAAGTAATAAAAATAAACTTAAAAAATAAAGTAATAAAACTACAAAATAAATAAATTTCAAATTTTGCTACGTAGGTTGTTTAGTTTCTTCTTTCACTTCTTTCCTGTTCCCCATTTCACAGTATCTACTGCACTTTGGTCCTTATTTACTCTTTTAGTTTCTCAGACCAGGAAAAAATGTGATGTTTGTAAGCATGAATCCAATTTATTTCACTTATGAATATGTTCTCATGTTATATCCATTAAGCCAAAAATATCTCAAATTATCGTTCTTTATGTCCAAGTAATACTCCATTATATAAAGTTAACCACATTTTCTTTTGTCACTTCTGGGTTTCTGGGTTATTGCTATTATTAGTTATTATAA
The DNA here is from genome assembly GCA_004027025.1 of Myocastor coypus. Classification (NCBI taxonomy): domain Eukaryota; kingdom Metazoa; phylum Chordata; class Mammalia; order Rodentia; family Myocastoridae; genus Myocastor; species Myocastor coypus. Next base: position 23,848 of record PVJA010016283.1, on the reverse strand, counting down.
ATTGTATAAAATTCTGAATGCTATAAAAATAGGTATGTGCATATCGCTGTGGTATGATGTTTTAATTGTTGCATTAAAATACCCAAAAGGGGAATAGATGGGCCAAGTGAGCCCTGTAATCCTACCTTTTGTTATCATTCTCCACACTGACTTCCATAGTGGTTGCACCAGTTCACATGTCCACTTACAGTGGAGAGGGTTCTTTTTTCACCACAAACTCTGCCGCATTCTTTACTAGTTGATTTCTTGGTGATAACCATTCTTTCTGGTGTAGAATATAATTTTTTTCTTTTCTTCTTTTTTATTTTTATTACTTTTAATAAGAATAATAATGTATAAGAATATGACAATTTCAAAACACATTAGTAGTACATTTCAATATTTAATAAAATGTATATTGTTGTCCTACTAGTAATACAGAGCTCAAGGTGTAGATGTTATAATTTTTCAAATCATTAGTGGTACAACCAAATTTCTTCTCACTGAATTGAAAGAAAGTAGTTGTGTACATAATCCAATGTTCAGTAACTGCAGTGGGTTATTGTGAAATTGATTTAAGCCTTTTACAGCTCAGCATTCTAATCTAGCTTTCGGTTTTATGTCTTGTGGTTAAACTTCTCTGCTGGGTGGTTAAGGGCAACTTTAATACCAATTCCAAGTTAAGTCTAAGATCTTTGATACTCAGAAAGACAGTGATGTCAAGCTCAAGTAACTACGTTATAGAGCAGTAGTTCTCAACCTTTCTAATGCCGTGACCCCGAAATACAGCTCCTCATGTTGCAGTGACCCCAAACCAATAAACAACTTTGATGGCTACTTCAAAACTGTAATTCCAAATAAATAACATTTTCTGATGGCTTTAGGCGACCGCTATTGTTTTGGTCATTTGACCCCCTCCAGGGTCATGACCCACAGATTGAGAAATTCTGTAGAGTAATAGTATTACTAAACTTTTCTTCTGGAAGGTTAAGAATATAAGTTTACAGACCAAAAATTAGAGAAAAAGAAGGGCTATAAGGATAGACAATATTTTGGCCCTAGCCCTTCAAGGTCAGTGAGGACTCAGGACATAAGAGAACATGTGCTATAACATACTATAACTCAGTGTTTTCCCAAATTTTCTGTTCAAGGAAATTATGGGCTACAGAGGAAAGGGACTAAACATACATAGTGCGCCAAAAGAGAGTCCCCTACAGAGAAAACATTCTCTCTGGCTTTCACAGAGAGCAAACTGGTCAAGCAGTGCCCGTGACTCATCCAGATGGCTGACACTGACAACAGTGCTACAAAGCACTGTACATGGTTCCAAAGTAAATCCTGAGGGGATTTGACTGACCTTGAGAGATACAAAAGTTACATGTTTTGTAAAATAGAATCTTGATGCTGTTTTACATTGCATCTCTCTAATAATCAGAGATGTTGAATATTTTTTCATGTATATATTTGCCATTTATGTTTCTTCATCTGAAAAATGTGTATGCTTCCTAGATGCCCATTTTTTCATTGGCTCTTTAAATTTGGGGTGAAGAGTTTGAATTTTTTTTTCAGTTCTTTTAGCTGTTCTACACATAAGATTTTTTTTTTTCTTTTTTTTTTGAAAGGAGACTAGCTCAAATATTCTCCTGCTCTGCGGGCTACATTTTCACTATGCTCTTGATTGCATTTTTTTGCTATTTTTTTTTTTTTTGCATGAAGACTTCTTAATAGGATAAAATCTGTTATGGATTCCTTATATTATTTACTGTGTGATTAGGATTGTGTTCATAATGCATTTGCCCACATTATGTTCTTGATTGAAATTTTTTTGCATGAAAGTTTCTTAATAGGATGAAATATTTTATGGACTCCTATTATTTACTGTGTGATTGATGCTATGTTCATGACACAGTTGTCTACACCTATGTCTTCAAGAATGAGTTCTGCCAATACTCTCTTCAAGCAGATTTAGTGTTCCTGTAGTAATATTTAGGTCTTTGACCAACTTCAATAATTTTAGTTTAGTTCAGGGTGATAAACATGGTTCTAGTTTTAGTCTTCAGCATATGGAAATCCAGTTTTCCAGCATCATTTCTTTTAGAGGATTCCAGTGCACATGTCTGGCTCCTTTCTTCAAGATTGGGTATGCTGGGAATTGTTTCTCCGTCTTCTAATCTATTTAATCAATCCTCAGATTTTTTTTTTTCTGCTACCATGTTGTTTTAATCATGGTAGCTTTGTAAAATAATTTCAAGTCAAGATTTTTAAAGCCCCTTGTCTTGGCTTTGTAACCAATAATGTTTTCCCCTACTGTAGATCTCTCTGGTACCAAATGAATTTTAGGAATGTTTTCTGTAGGTCTGTGAGTTTGCTAGTGGTATTTTGATTTAGATTGCATTAAATCGATATAACTATTTTGGGAGGTGGTATGTCCATTTCTATTATGAATATTCCTATCCATGAATACATTATAGACACTTTCTGGTGTCTTACTAAATCTCCTTTTTCAGAGTAGTGTGATTTTAAGTATGTAGTTCTTTTACTTTGCTAGATAGAGTCTTAAGTATTTCATTGTATTCAATGACATTGTGAAGAGTATGATTTCCCTTATTTGTCTTTCAATGAGTTTGTGTACTGAAATGCTTTATCCTAATCTTGATTTTTTTTTGTAGTACCAGTGTCTAAATCTAGTCTAGTCTTGATCTAGATGAAGTTATATTTGCCTTAAATATATCTAAGAAATCAGCGCCTTATGAATATATTTAGCAAAATTCATTAAATTTTAATAAAAATACACTATATAATTGTGCTGAAAAGTAGATTAATGCTTATCTAAAGGCACATGTATCAGTTTTAGGCTTTATGTGATGTTTGTGCGATTAGGAGTGGTATAGACAATGCAAAGCACCACAAATTTCTCTAAAATGTGTTAGCAAAAATATGAAAAAATATTTTCCTAGAAGTATGGCCCAAGCAGCACATCATATGTTGGTTATGCATACTTGCAAAGCCCATACAGAGTGAAAGATTTTGTTGAACCACAGGACATAATTAATGTATAATATACTTTAAAAATATAAGAAACAAAACCTTCTCTTTATGTAGTCTTTCTGTAACACACTGTTATGGTTTATGTCTAGTTGTCCCCCCAAAACCTCATGCAGTCATTGGGCGGGGACTTCTATAGATTGAGACTTGACTCATGAGTCACTGGGATTATGTGTTTTAGTACTGATCTAGAGTTTAAGACTTGATCCATGATCCCTGGGATTATGGGTGTAGCCTAAGGCAGAGAGTCTCATTGGAATATAAAGAGAGACAGAGACAAATTAGAGCTGTTGCTCTCTGCTTTCCTGGTTGGTTGGTTGTCTCTGTCAAGATTGTTGCTGTTCTGCTGCCATGAACTGGATGCTCTCTGCCCTGTTCCATTAAGCCTTGGGCCAGCTGAATATGTACTGAAACCTCCAGTAACTGTGAGCTAATAAACCTTTCCTTCCTTCATTTTGAGTGTGGGGTAAAAATCTCATAATATTACATATTTCAAAGAGTGTCACTTTATAAAAATGGGATTTTTCTATGCATTTTACAAAATTTGACAAAATGCTTTTATACTAGAAATTTTATGAAATAGGATTTTAGGAAAATGAAATTGGTTGTATTAAAGGCTCAAATCCAATTACTGTAGTAGTTATATAATGGAATTATAAATTAATATTGCATTTAAATTGAATAACATGGAAAATGTTTCCAGAATATCAGAACTGGAAGAAAAAAATCCAAGCGTGCCTCCTTATTTGTAAGTGTGATTCTTTTTTTCTTTCTTTTTTTTTTTTTTGTGGTACCAGGGATTGAACTCAGGACCTTGCACCTTCCAGGTAAGTGTTTATTCTACTGAGCTATCTCCCCCGCCCTCTTTATTTGTAAGTACAAACGTAAATACATGTCTTTGTAGCTCTGATTCAAGTAAGAAAACAGATATTCTAATGACACAATTCATAACACATGCTTGTCCAGAAAAATCCTCTTCTTTTTCTCTTTTTATGGTGCCTTACATGTTGGCTAGTATTCTTTCAATGTTTCAGCTTTATCTAATAACAGAATTGTGGGAATTTTTGGGGGGTTAAGGGTCTACAGGGTGTTCAGGGTCTCCCTACTAGAAAGGGCTCATCTTGATCTGCCTGCTTACAGCCTCCCAAGAGCTGGGATTACAGGTGGGCACTACCCAGTCTCAGTTGCCATCTCAGTGGGCTCCAGGGGTGGGGCCGGCATGCCAGACCTGGGGATTGAACCTTGGGCCCCTGTACCTGCCTGCTTGCAGGCACTTTAAACTATTGAACTATTTGGCCAGCCCAGGATTTTTAAATAAATTAACTTAATAATCTGCCTAAAATGAAAAATTATGAAAACAGTTGATCAAATGTTGAATTTTGACAGTTTTAAAAGAGAAAATTAAATAAAATATCCCAAGAATACAAAACTAGAAATTTATAATGCGGGTTTTTGTAATGTCATTTTATTTAGAAATTTATATTATTTTCAAGAGCATGAATCAAAAGTGAAATTTTTGATATTTGACGAAATCAAGTAAGTGCAATTCTGACTGTTTATAAATGTATTAGTGAGAGTTTTACTTAGAGGAACAGATATAAGAAACAAATATTATCACAAGATATGTAATGTATAAGGAATTACAAGACTGACTTAGAGCAGTCAGCCACAGAATCAGATGAGGGAGAGTACAGAGGGCATCTGCACACCCCAGACTGAAGAATCCAGGCCCAAGGTCTGAAGCTCACTGCAGTGTCCCATGCAACTCTCTATTCAGCAGCCAATGGGTCTGTGATGGAAGACTGAAGCATCTGCGAGGGATGCTGAAGAGTCTGTGACGGAAGCTGAAGGATCCAGGCCAGAGAGGCGAGGAGTCTGCACTGCAAGCCAGGCAATGAAGTTGGAGCCAAAAGCAAAGGCTCAAGCTCCTCTGAGGAAGTGGAAGTTCCCTTTGTATGGTCTCTTTGTGCTGAGTCACTCTGGGGTGGGCCCATTGCATCCTAGGGCGGGTGCTCTGACCCCACCAGCAGGAAGCCAAGTTGGCACAATGTATCAACCACTGCCATAAACATAACTGAATCCATATTGGACATAATGATCTATGTATTCATGGGCTGGTGAGATAGCTCAGTGGTCTGAAGAGCCTGCTTAGGCAAGCTTAGGCAACCACAGGGACCGTGGTTTGATCCCTGGCACCACATACTGTGCCAACCTCATCACCAGGGTGGGCTGAACTAGTCATAAGAGGAAAAAAAAAAGACCCATATATTTATATTGTCTTAGAACTGGGATTGAATTGAACTTAGGACCTCACACTTGCCAAACAGGCACTTGTGCCCCTGAGCTATCTCCCCAGCTCTTGACTCATGTATTCATATTTTTAATACTATTTTTATACTTCTTTCAGGCATAATGGGGCAGTGCTGTAGCTCAGTAGCATAAGCACCTGCCTGGTCCCATGTCTGATAACCGTACTTAAAAAAAAAAGTAATGGATCATTAAAAGGCCAAGCTTACAAGAAAAGTAGTAACTTAGGATAAAATCTATTTTGTAGGAAAATAACAAGAAGGAATTTCCTTACCTCCTTTCTTGGATATTATACATTCAATGTATTCATCACTTGTTATCAGCCCAAGATACCCAGCACACAAATATATGAAGAGAAATTATGACAAGTGTAGCTGACAGAACACCTTACTAATAAGTAGCATCACAAAGAGGCAGCTTCGGACAGATGTGCTCCCCTGAATGCCTTCCAGCCGGGCGTGGTGGCTCACACCTGTAATCCCAACACTCGGGAGGCTGAGGCAGGAGGATTGGTGTGAGTTCGAGACCAGCCTGGGCTACAAAAGTGAGCTCAAGGCCAGCCTCAGCTGCATAGCGAGACCCTGCCTCAAAAAGACAAAAAAAAAAAAAAAAAAAAAAAAATGAATGCCTTCCAAAGGACAACTACAGCAGTACTGTCTTAGTTCAGGTAAGATAACAAAGTTGCTTGGTTTTACTTTGAAAACTGGTTACATTTCCTACTTGTATAACTACATTTAAGTATCTACTCATAAAATCAATTTTTATAGGGTAATAATTCATATATTAAATTGATATGTTATAGATTTTAGGATAAAGCTGGCTGATATTGTCCTACTTCATATATAATATGAAATATTCAGACATAATAAATAATAAAACATAAATAGTAATAAAATACACTGACATTTTCTTTGCTTGGGCTTAGCTTTGGTGCCAGTATTACCTTTGAAAAGAATCTCTACAGTATTTGTTAGAGCTGAATGAAGTTCTGCAAATATTAGAATAATACATTTATGACCTATTTATGGGTACAATTATTATATTTAATAAAAATATAACTTTTCTTTAACCATCATAAATAATAAAAAAATTTTAACTTGAAAACACTGTGGTCATCCCATAATATATCCAAGGTGGATTTAAACTAAAACATAAATGTGACCCTTTGTTTCACATAAAAAAAAAAACCCAAAAACATATTTCACTATAAGAATACGACTCCCAGCTGGCAGAGAGTAAGTAGACTGAGCTTCATTTAATAGATATTGGAAAGAACTTCCTGCCTGTTAATTTAAGCAATCCGATAAACTGTCCTGTCTCCTGCAAGGTGAAAGGCACTTCAGAAACCTTAATGAACATCTTTCTAAATAGCAGTTACAAGCTTAGCTGCTCACCGTGGAAGACTGATTAAGTTAGGGAGGACATTACCTTTTCATCCAGTCTTTCCCATACTTCACCACTGAGATTGGACTAGCTAATATTGCAGTTCAAAGATAGATTTGCTCAAAGCATGTGCCTTGTAAATCCAGATAGAATTGTTTACCCCAGAAGCATTTTACTGGAGCTTTTTCTACTGATCATGGAGCCATCCCATACATCTACCTGCATTACAAAGTATTTAAGTTAATGGAGAAAGTGAAAGAAATTATTGTTGGATAAAATTATATTTTTTGAAAGAAACATAGATTTTTGTATTTGTTTGCATTTCAGTATGAACTCTGAGTTCTCATTATTTAAATTAGGCTCCTATTGTATTTACAAACAGAAAGTCAGAATTGTTATTAGAATTAGCGACGTCTCAAACTTTTGATTTGTGCACTTCAAAAGAGCATAAATTACTAAATAAAATAGCATTACAGAAACCTGTATTATAAATTAGTATCCACATCATTCCTATAGATTAATGGAAATTTAAATGTCACCTACTTTAATCTGTATATTGAGTATGTTTAGCATTGTCAAACATTGTCAAACATTGTCAATAACTTCTTTCTAAGTACTTCTCTGCTATATTTTAAGAAAATAGAATCAGACTTATCCTTCTAATGATCGTGTGTCCAAAATAATAGTGGTAAAACAAACCATAATTTTCCTCAAGCAAGATTTTAAAATAGAACTCTATTAATACCGATGACCTTATGTTCTTTTGTAAAGGATGGCAGCTTTTCATAGCAAGGAATTCATTACCTACTATCCCACATTAAAAATTATCAATATATTGCTGGGCATGACGGTGCAAGCATGTAATCCCAGCACTTGGGAAGCTGAGGCAGGAGGATCAATGTGCGTATGAGACCAACCTGGGACTACAAAAGTGAGCTCAAGGGCAGTCTAAACTGCATAATGAGCCCCTATCTGAAAAAGACAAAAAATGCATATATATATTATTATATATATTATGTATATGATACAATAGATATTGCAATTCACTTCATTTCATTTTATGTATTTATTGATTAAAGTAAAGCGGATCAATGGGTGCTCCATTATTAAGTTACTTTCCAGCACTTTTTATATTTTTGAGTCAGGGTCTTCCTCAATTGCCCAGGCGATGCTGAAATTTTTAATTTTTCTTCCTAGTGTCCTCCAGCGCTGAGATTATATGTGTTTTCCACCACTACCAACTGGTTTCTAGGGTTTATTGTGTTTTCTCTTTTTACTTAAAATGAAATTATACTGCTCGTTATTAAACCTCATACAAAGTTAATTTGAGATTTTATAATAAGCATCCACAATGTCTAGGTCCTATTCACATGTTTCACGTATTGAAGTACAAATAAGGAGGAATTTACATCATTATTCTGGTAGCATTCAGATGGGAAAAAGATTATAATAAAATCTATTTTGAATATAGCACAAGAAATGGAAAAAGTCTAAAAATTCCATAGAAAGAGGGAGGTCTGGATACCACAGTAATTTAGACAGAGTAGCAAAGGAACCTTTGCAAAGACTCTGAGTTGGCAACATGATAATCCGATTTAAAAAACTGCCAAGCACCTTGGAGACATGACAAACTGTTGTCCTCTAAATTCCTTGGAAGAGCAGGCTGAGAAGAATTTGAGATCTTGAGTGTATTTTAAGGATAAATACACATGAAGCAAGAAAATGCAATATTAAGCAAAGAAAAAAGAGGAAATGCAAGATAGTTCTAATAGAAGCTCAATCAATTTGGATGGGCACTCTGAAGTATGCATTGCTCGGTCATGCATTTCTCTGAGGAAACTTCACTTTTTATTTACTCATAGATCAGTTGTTCATAGTACATAATGCATGCGGATACCTGTTTTGCACAGTGATCTACAGTTCCCCTGTCTCCTGAGCCCATCTTTCCTTTTGCCTGTGCAAGGGGCATCTAATGTTCAGCTCTTCTTATATGACTTACTTATTGATCTTGAATTCCAATAGATTTTTGTGAAAAGTAGAAACCTAAAATCTTTGTAATATCTTGAATGTTGCAGTTACAGTGGAACACTCTGCTTGAATACCCTGTTCAAACTTCAAAGAATTTAATAACAACTAATCTTTGTCTCCGTGTTTCTTTAATCTTCTCTTACTATTTAAATAAGAATATTATCTCATTATAGCTAAAGGGTAATTTAAAATTGTCAGAATCTTAAGCAAGTGATGCCATTTTGAGATTTGCAATTTTAGCATTTAATTTTACATGCTATTCACATGATCACAAGGTATGCAGCTCATTTGAAAATCTTATTAGTGAAGAGTTTTGCTTACTGCTTTGATTTATGTTTCGTTGCAAACATACATTACTACATACGTGAATTACACCCATATTTCTCTTTTCTGTTTCATGCAAATTTTATGCTTTGACATATTTCACCATGCTTGAATGTATACTTGACACTCATTTGCCTATGAGTTTAAATGAATGTATAGTATGTACACCATGTTATATACTTAACATTTCTTCAAACAGTATAGTTAATACATTCTTATATTTCTTAGAAAAACATTTAAATTAAACGTAAAATGTGATGCTGGTTTAAGGAGACAAAATATGACAAGGAGAATGTAATGTAAACGATTTTAAAATTTGTATTGGGGTAAAAAAGTTCTGTATAGGAATGATAGTGAGACATTAGAGTTGATTCATATGAATGGTGGTATATTTATGTAAGAATTCTTGAACATTAATGGTTCTGTAGTTTTCTATCATTTTTCATTATTGTGTGATATGGTACATGATGTACAAATCAGCAATCAAAATATCTTATAAATTATGTGAAAATTAAAGATAAGCACCTCTCATAAGAAAACCCCTAAGTCTACTAGTGTTATAACACACTGTATTACCCTCTCTCTATGTTGGAAAAGGAAGGCACTTTTGTCTCCAAGACCAACATAAGGAAACCCTTTCAGATGTGTCAGGAAATTATATATTTATAATTTCACATATAGATTCAGCTCTATATTCTAAAATTTTGCTTAATACTATTTTGAAACAAAAATAAATATAATTAAAGATAAAGATAGAGAAAAGGAAAATTGGGAGGTTAATAAAACGTTCTCTTTTTTTTTTTTTTTTTTTTTCTTTTTTGCAGGACCGGGGTTCAAACTCACAACCTTGCACTTGCCCAGCAGGCACTTGTGCCTTGGAGCTATCTCCCTAGCCCCTAAAACGTTCTCTTAAGTGAAATGAAAAAGAAGAAAATAGAAATAGAACATTACCTTAGAATCATCTACTATGTTGGACATTAATATAAGGTGGTATAATAGCATGTGTTTAGCATGTCTGAATAAAGGGGTGAAATTTAGATGGATATGCACAATCTATGTTAAGAGCGGCAAAAATGCATCAGTATATAAAACAAACTGTCTTTTCACGAAACATTTTAGTTTATTGAAACTAAAGCACACTAAACTGGCATAATTATTTTAGCTAAAGAGGTAAAAATGTTATTAAAAGATTCCAAGAGCAGGAAAATTGGCAAATAGAGAACTCAGATCAAAGTCTAATGAGGCTAATATTCTTTACATCGAAGGAAATTTTCTTTAAACACTGTTTTTTTAATTCTTCACTAAGTAAAAACCTTTAAGATTTGTTGCAGTATCCAGCAGTGTTTTCATTAATATTGTATAAATCATAACTATCATGTAAACTTATAATAAATTTCTTAATTTTATTTAATAGATTAGTTTGATATTCTAAAATTAGTTTCAATTCATGGACTTCAAGTTGTCCTGTAACATAAATTATTTAATTAATTTCAATATTTTATAGTGATTATGCAAAATGTTATAGTTTTATGAGCTTAAGTGAGAAACATAAAATACGTGATTACATTCTCAATAAAAATAAATATCTGCTTTTATTTTACAACCATAAAATTCAGAGTCACATAAACCCTAAATATTTTCAGTGTAATCTAATCAGTTGTTCATCCTAAGACAGCATAGTGGTTCATTTTTATAAAAAAAAAAATGAGAGGCTACGACTTACAATTATGAACACTTTCCTAAGAACTTTTTTGACCAACCATTTTTTTTTTTTGGCCCTGAAATTTTTATTGGCATAAATAACTTCTGTGGAGAACTAGATACATGCATGCTTGTACTTCTTTCCTCTTTTGATTATTAGGGTACACTTTTTATTGTTGTTGTTATTCTTACATTGCTAATGACAAAAATATATTGAAAAACAGAAACAGTAAGATTTATGATCAATGTTTATGTATAAAATTTAGATTCAGGTTGATATGGCATTGAATGACTGTGCAATGTAATTGACTTATTAAGATCAAAGTCATACATAGAATTTCAATATTTTTGTTGAACTTTTTTGACAAATAATTTTAAAGCATATTTTAAAAATATACTGAAAACTATCAAGGTCAAAATATATTTTATTATTCTGCCAAATGTCATAGATAATTTCATTGTCTGTTAGAAAGTTAATGATACAATGTAACTTAAATATATCTTTTTTTTTTTTTGTGGGACCGGGGTTCAAACTCACGACCTTGCACTTGCCCAGCAGGCACTTGTGCCTCGGAGCTATCTCCCCAGCTCCCACTTAAATATATCTTACTTGAAAATTTTCAGTGAGACAGAGTTTCTTAGATAACCCAGGTATTGTGGTACATGCCCCTGATGGGTGAAAACCTATATATATATACCCAAAGCACATAAACTTAAAATGAACAATCTGTGCTGCTCTCCAAATACTTTGTAATATATTGATCTACAATATACACCAAGTAGAAGCTTGCTGATATCACATTATATTTTTTATAAAATAGGAAAACATCCATTACATATATTATTTGCAGAACTATTATAGCTGTAATGTTTTTAACTATGAGGTGAAAAAGATCTTCCAAAGTCTGAAGAGATTCTATAAATGGCATTTTAAAAAGTGATGTGGTTAGTTGATTACAATCAAGGTTTACATAGACTGTTATCCATATCAAAATAAATGAGTAAATGCAAATTTAAAATCATACTTTTACTTTCAATTCTTTACCAAGAGGATAAGTAGAGATTCATACACCAAAACAGTGGATATGTTAAATTAGGGTCCAAATGTTTTTAATTGTAATGTGTTATCAGCATAATTGGCAATTGTCCGAAGTTTTTGATGTGAGTCTTTTACAGCTCAGCATATTAATATACCTTTACTTTTATGCCTCATGCTTACATTTTTCTGCTGGATGGTTAAGACCAAGTTAAAACAAGATCTATGTAATTAAAAATGTAACTTTTGCTATCTGACAAGGTCAGTCAAATCCCCTGAGGATTTATCATGAAACCTCATACAGCACCTTGTGGTATTTCCTCAGTGTCAGACACCTGGAAGAATCACTACCATTGCTTGATCAATTTGTTCTCCTCAAAAGCCTGAGAGAATTTTTCCTCTTTAGGTGACTCTCTTTAGGCACACTCCACATCGTTGATCATTTTCCTCTTTGGCTCCATAATCTCCTTGATTAAAAAACTTGGGACATCACAGAGTTACAAGATGTCACAGCATAGGTTCTCATATGTCCTGAGTCATGACTGACCTTGAAGAGCTAGGACCAAAATGTTGCTGCCCTTGTAGTCTTTTTATTTCTCTAATTTTTGGTCTACAAACTACTATTATGGACTATTGGACTATACTGGGTTATTTTGCTGAATTTAAGTACCTATAATCCTTTGTCTGGCATCAAGTATGAAAAGGTCCTTTAATGACTTCTGCAAATACAGCTTCTCTAACAGCAATGGAACACCTATATATCAAAAAAGGTAGATATAAATAAAGGATATTTTGTATGTGTGACTATATATATATATATATATATATATATATATATATATATATATAAGATGGGATAGATATACAGGTACTTTCCCTTAGTTCATTGAGAAGAAAAGTTTGTACTATTACTGTTTATATAAAATATGTCAAAATCTTGTCATCTGAATAACTACTACGAAGGCAGCAATATGCAATGGATTAGTTATTGTAGCTGTCATAATAACCTGTTTTGAAACTGTTTCATTGCTATTTTATCTTTATTCTAATTAAAATGAATTTTAAAAAAGAATACACAACGTCCAATGCAAAATCAAGTTAAAAATCCAGGCAATATCCAATACCCAATGCATACTTAAAATTCATTCAGCATTCAAAACCTCGAATTAATGTAATATAAATCAAGTTGAATAATGGCCTCAAATTCATAAAAAAAATAGAGGAGAATATGGGTGAGATTCATTTACCTCATCGGTGAGAATGCAAACTACAAGTGCTGTGAAAACCAGCAGTGATATTTTTCTTATCACTAAACGTAGAAATGCCTTTATACCATTATAACCTTAAAATAACTAAAGACTGCAAACATAGTGATAATGCATGCTTATGTTTTTAGTAACATAATTCTCAATAACTGAACCCTAAAAACAGATTATAAATCCATTGCCTTATTAGCTATTTATATTGCCTCTGAGAAGTGTCCGTTACATGCATTTGCCATACTAATATTACATTTGTTGAGTTTTTAAGTCAAAGATTTTGAATTTATATAATCTATATGTTAACATCCTTCCTCACAGTTTTTGATAGCCCTTATATTTTCAACAGGGAAATGTCTCTTCATCCTAGCTCTTTTCCTTGTTGGGCACAGTCTTTTTAGTATGTTACATTTTCTTTTTTTTTTTTTTTTTTGCGGGACTGGGGATTGAACTCAGGTCCTTGTGTTTGCCAGGCAAGTGCTTATTCTACTGAGCTATTTCCCCAGCCCCTAGTATGTTACATTTTCATTTGTTAGTTTTTCATATTATTTCCTGTATTTTTGAAGTTCTATTCTGGGAATGATTTTGTCTGCCCTGACATTTAAGTGTTTGCTCCTTTGTTATCTTCCAAACGTTCTTCTACTTTTATTTCTATGGTTTTATTTCTATGTGTTTGACTCATTTTCATGATTTTTTTTAAATTATGAAAGTAAAAAAAAATTTATACACAAGAAAAGAAAGCCTGAAACAGTGACAATAATAGAAACAATGTTTGAACTTTGTAAACCCCACTTGATATTTTCAAAGTTGGCACTTTTGTAAAAAAGATGTATATTAAATGTACAACAATAAGAGAATATAAATTTACTTAAGATATTATTCTACATTTTTAGAAATTTTGTGTTTTTCATATTCTGCTAATATAAAATTATCACTTCTATTAAGATTGGACACCTGTACAACTTATTCAAAGAATTTACAGTGAAAAGTGGCATTTAAAGTGATTGTGGCTTTGTGAATATGTTGAAATATAAAGAGAGTGATATCTTTTGATACTGTCAAGAGCAGCTCATTTTCTCCATGTTGCAACTGAACGCTCACAAAATCATGCCATGTTTATCTGGAGTAAAAGGATGAGACCAGCTGGCATTTATAAAGGGTTGTAATTATGATACATTAGCCTTTAATTATTTAACTGATGTATTTTTAGCAATAACATCAATTAGTGTAGTATAATCAAGCAAAACTACCATTTGTGAAAGTAGATAATCCAAAATGAAAATTATATCTGAAAATCATCTAAACAGATGCATTTATAATAATGAAAGGAAAATACCAGTTAATTTTTGCTAATATTTTTATTTGATAAATCTTCCTCACATGCATCATATGGCATGCAATGTGTTTTGTTAAGGTATATACTATGTAATAAATTAAAATGCTCTGTAACATGTTCTTCACATAAGCTGCTTTTATGATTATCTATAGGCATTTGAAACATTTACTCTCAGATATATAATAACTTGCTATCCAGTATTATCACCTTGTGATTCTTGTTTTACTGAAATTTAATGCCATTTGATCACCCAACACCCATTACCTCCCCTTATTACTGGCCTCACTCACGGTAACAATTTTACACTTCAAATCTATTTTGGTAGATTCCAAACAAAGTATAATCATAAAATGTTTATCTTCCCAAGTCTACCTTATTTAACTTATCAAATAAAGGTAATTTTAAAATATTCACTTTACATGTGCTTAATGGAGGCCTATTAATTTCTAAATGTCAACAAAATGTTATAAAAATGATCAGCAGGATAATATCATCAGATGTGGAAGAAAAGACACTTTCAAATTTAGTTTAATGTTCAACAGTAATGTGCAAAAACAGGCAGCAATAAACAAATGTTGCGTGGGGACCATCCTCTCGGGCCCCCCTTCTGTTCTTCTGTTGAACAGAATCTTTCTTTTCCCCAATAAATATATTCTGAAAAACAAACAAACAAACAAAAAAACACATGCTGTAATTTCACATATGATTAGGCTTTAGAAGATTATTTTATTTCTTATGCTACTTTTATGAATAGTCTCTTTTGTTTTGTTAGTACAATCTTTGCATATCCCATTTACTTTGGGACCAATGATATGATTTGTTTTTCTTCTTTATGGAATCTAACACACACACACACACACACACACACACACACACACACACACACACACACACATATATATATATATATATATATATATATATATATATATATATATATATCACATTTCCTACATTATTGACAAGCACCTAGGCTAAGGCTATAATTTAGCTGTTGTAATTTGTTCTTCTCCCTATGTTTTCTTGTTAGTTCCAAAGTTTTGGGCTACAGTTTTAGGTTTTTCATTCATTTTGGTTTATTTTTTAAAGGGTCAGAGACAGGAGTCTAATTTTAACCATGGGCAAGCAGCTAGCTAGTTTTCTTTACAGTTTGTTAAAGAGGCTTTCTACTCATAGTGAATTTTGCTACCTTTTTAAAAAATCAAGCTACAAGTACATGGGCATCTATTTCATAGCATTGGCCAGTGTGTCTATTTTTAAGCAGCAAATACAGTATTTCCATTATAAGATATTCTGAGGTAGGTAATGTGATGTTCAGAAGTTTTTGAATCTTTAGGATTTTCTAAAATTCATTTTGTTCCTTTTTTTTTTTTTTTTTTTTTTTTTTTTTTTTTTTTTTTTTTTTTTTTTTTTTTTTTTTTTTTTTTTTTTTTTTTTTTTTTTTTTTTTTTTTTTTTTTTTTTTTTTTTTTTTTTTTTTTTTTTTTTTTTTGCGGTACTTACTGTTGAACTTAGGACCTTCTGCTTGCCAGGCAACCAGGCAAGTGCTTATTCTATTAAACTATCTCTCTGGTCCTTATAAATTAATTTAAGTATTTTTTAATGTCTGCAAGGAAGTATTTCCATATTTTTACAGGTATTGCTTTATATATATCAAGTGCCTTCAGTGGCATTGACATTTTAACAATATTAATTCTCTCCTTATAAGCATAGATCTTTCTTTTCTTTTTTAATGCCCTCTGCCATATCTTCAGTGTTTTATAAATTTCATTATAGCTGTCTTTTAGTTCCTTGATTAGATTTATCGCTTTTGTTCTTGAGCTACTTTGAATGAATTATTTTCCTTATTTCATTCTCAGAAATTTTATTATTAGAATAGAAGAAAACTACCACTTATTTTATATTGATTTTTCATGCTGCTATTACAGTGAATATTTTTAGTCATGAGATACATGGACAGTAGAATTTTCAAAGTAGAAAATATCATCTAAAACAATGGAAGTATAAACTCTTCCTTTCTTATTTTTATCATTTTTTTATTTCTTTTTCCTACCATATTAGTGTGAATAATATAGAAAATTCTCTGTTTCATATTTGTCAAAATAGAAGGCATCTATGCCTGATCAAAGTAAAACTCTTCGAAGATTTCTTTTTCTCCTGTTGTATGAGGTAAGAAATAGATCTGTCTTATATAGTCGTATTACGATCTTTTAATATTTTTTATTTATTTATTTATTTATTTATTTATTTATTTATTTATTTATTTATCTTTTGAGACTGGCCTTGAGCTCACTTTTGTAGCCCAGGCTGGTTTTCAACTGACATCAATTCTCCTGCCTCAGCCTCCCAAGTGCTGAGATAACAGGTGTGTCCCACCATGCCTGGCCCTAAGACATATAGTGTTAAGGTAAATTTTTCCATTATATTATTTCTTCAGGACTTTTGTCATGCAGATATATTCAATTTTATCTAAATATTCTTTGATTCTATTGAGATGATTGTGTGAACTTTGTCCTTGATTCTATTTATGAAGTGTCATACCTGTATTGACTTCTGTATGTTGAGATACTGGTTTATACTTGCAATCTAGTCAACAAGAAAAATTTATATAACATTTAATATTTTGTTTATTTCTATTCTATTTCCCATAAATACTTTCAAAATTCATCAGTCCTGTTTTTGCACTGGGCATGTAGATTACTTTGAGAGTATTTCAATCTAAACAAAATTAAATCTTCCTAAGACAGAAGCTTGACAGGGAGGCAGGGTGAAAAAATATCAACACTCATCTAGAACCTTGTTAAGCCATGTGGCATAAGTAGTTGCAGTTATCTCATTTGTCTTTTTTTTTTCTTTTATGGCCAGCTCAGCCTGGGTGTGGGGCTGGGGCAACCTGTGGTTCTGGGGATTGAACTTTGGACCCTATGGTTGCCTAAGCTTTCCTAAGCAGGCACTTTAGACCACTGAACCATCTCACCAGTCTTCATTTGTCTTTTTTTCTCAAGCATCCAGATATTACCATTAAAGGTTTCTTGTTGGTAGTGTTTTGATGTCTGATTAGTCTTTTCAGTATGGAGAACAGCATTTCCTGAAAGCTTGAATTTTTCTTTCCTTATTGGAAGTCTTGGGTATGACCCTGATGTAATAGTTAACTGACCAAGTCAACTTGCAGAAGAAATGCCCAGCTAAATTGATTCATCATACTTCTGGGTGTAGAAAGCTGACTCTAGGGAGGATGCTTCCAGGATAGGGAGGCAGGGTGGAAAAGTATCAACAACCATCTAGAACCTTGTTAAGCCTTGTTAACAATAAGGAAATGCAGAAGGCAAGCTTGCTGAGTTGCTGTCATGACCTTCACCTTGCACATCATTTCCTGGTTTCCAATGCCGACTCATCAGCCTCCTGATGTGGATTCTCACTGGCTATTACACTGAGCTTTAGCCTTTATCTAGGTCTTTGTGATCTCCAGGAAGTAGCTCCACCTGTTGCACTGGTCTTCACGTGACACAGGGTAGGTAGACATTAAATATTGATCATGTAAATTGTTACATATACACATGCATCAAAATCTTTTTTTTTTTTTTTTTTTTTTTTTTTTTTTTTTTTTTTTTTTGTCTTTTTGAGACAGCATCTCGCTATGCAGTTGAGGCTAGCCTTGAGCTCACTTTTGTACCCCAGGCTGGTCTCGAACTTGCACCAATCCTCCTGCCTCAGCCTACCGAGTGCTGGGATTACAGGAGTGAGCCACCACTCCCGGCTCATGCATCAAAATCTTGCATTAAATTTGTTTCTCTAATAAACACTGATGCAGATTTTGGGGCCTGGAATGGTTGTAAAGAACCAGAATTATAAAGTGAAAATTATTATTGTTGTTGTTATTATTATTATTATTATTATTGTTAATTATTTTCAAATGTATTTGGTTGCTGCAGGGTTTCACTACACAGCTCAGATTGGTGGTGATCCTGCTGTTTTCAGCTTCCCCAACACTAGGATTATAGGCATATGCCTGGACTCTGGCCAGCTCAGCTTGCCCTGTGCCGGGGATGGAAAGGTGGTCTCCGTGCTTGTCTAAGCTTGTGTAAACAGATGCTTTAGTCCACTGAACCATCTCACCGGCCAAAGCTTAAATTATTTAAGAGATTTATGATTTATTGGGATGTCTCTCTTTTTTTTATTTTGTTTTGTAAAGGGAATTGAACGCAGGATCTTGCAATGGCCATGCAGATACTGTGCTGCTGAGCTACTTCCCCGGGTCCCTGCCTCTCTAATTTGTTGATAACTAAAGATGACCTGGCTTCTCTTCTAATACTATCAGCAATATTGATAGTCCTTGGCATGAAGTGATTAAATAAATATACAGTGTAAATCTATTTAATTATGATAATTTACAACTTGTGAGATGTATGGATGTATGGAGTTTAGTAATTCAATGTATGAAAGTTTTGTATGCTTTTGGCAGAATCCGAAATATAATGGTGCCAACTGGTTGCTTTTAACATCTCTGGACAAACCAGTAAAAGGAATACAATGAACTCAAAACATGCATAAATTTCCATTTAGAAATCTAAATCCTCCTCATTATAAAGGGAAATTAGTAAAAAGAACAAATTCAAAGATTCAAATTCAGAGCCCCAGACACACATTAGAAATTTTAAATTCTCTTAGTGTATCTTGAAGAAGAACATTCTCTTTAGTCAGAGAGCTGAAACTGGACACTTCTAAACACAGGTGCTCATATTCCAATAGCTGAAATTTGTCACAAGTTTAATACTCCACTTCAAATGATATCTGAAGCAAAACCAAGTTGACGGAACTGTCGGAGGGCACATGATCCAGTCAAGTGGGATGGAGATGTTTGAGGATCCCGATTAGGTTGAGGATATTGAGCAACTGTAACTGAATGATATTATTTTCCCACAGGAAGAGGTTTTTGTAAACATTACCAGAATTTATGTCTTATTCTTTATAATCAAATTTATACCCTACTGGAATCACTTCACAAAACAAAGTACTAAGGGCTAATTTCACTAAGTGCAGGTTCCTAATAATAAATATTTAAAATTGTACATTGCATTAATATTGTCTTAGTTCCTCTTCACCCGTTGCTGAGACAAATACCCTACACCCAAAATGAAGGAAGGAAAGGTTTATTAGCTCACAGTTACTGGAGGTTTCAGTCCATACTCGGCTGGTCCAAGGCTGAGTGGAACAGGACAGAGAGCATCCAGTTCATGGTGGCAGAACAGCAACAATCATGACAGAGGCAACCAACCAACCAGGGGAGCAGAGAGCAACAGCTTCAGTCTCTCTGTTTCTCTTTATATTACATTCAGGCTCTCTGCCTCAGCCTATCCACCTTAGACTACACCCATAATTCCAGAAGTACCTAAAACATTTAATCCCAGGGATCATGGATCAAGTCTCAACTCTAGATCAGTACTAAATCACATAATCCCAGTGACTCATGAGTCAAGTCTCAATCTATAGAAGTCCCCACCCATGACTGCATGAGGCTTTGGGAAGACAACTAGACATAAACCATAACAATTTTTTTTATATCGTTGGATTGTCTTTTTTGATCCACTTTGCCAATCAATTTCTTTTAACTGGTGAGTTGAGTCCATTTACATTGGTAGTTACAATTAATATGTATTGACTTCTGTTTATCATGTTATTTTCCTGCCGCTGATCCCCTACTTTTCCTGTGTTTAATTGTTTGCCCTGTTTGGTGGGCTCCTTCTGTTGTTGCTTTCGGAGTTGTGGTCATTTTTATCCCTTTCTAGAGTACCTTTTAGTATTCTGTGTAGGGTTAGCTTGGTTATTGTGAATTTTTTTTAGCTATTCTTTGTCATGGAAGTATTTTGCTCCATTAATTTTGAAAGAGAGTATCACAGGGCATGTCAGTGTGCACTGGAATTTCTTTTCTTGTCAGACCTGAAAGACTTTGCTCCATACTCTACTTGAATTAATGCTTTGTGTTGAGAAATCTGTCATTATTCTGATAGGCTTCCCTTTAAACGAGATGTATTTCTTTTCCCTAGTGGCTTTTAGTATGTTATTCTTTTGCTGAATTTCTGGGATGTTGATTATTATGTGCCTGGGTGCAGATGTATTTATTTAAATTTTTTTTTTTTTTTTTTTTTTTTTTTTTTTTTTTTTTTTTTTTTTTTGTCTTTTTGAGACAGGATCTCGCTATGCAGTTGAGGCTGGCCTTGAGCTCACTTTTGTAGCCCAGGATGGTCTCGAATTCGCAACAATCCTCCTGCCTCAGCCTCCCGAGTGCTGGGATAAAATTTTCTTTTAAAGAGTAAAAAAATAGCAGAAACAAAGACAGAAAAAAACAATAACAAGTAAGAATACATACAGTACAGAATTTCAAAAGAAGAAAAATTTAACAATGGTTGCATTACATATTTTCATCATCAAATCAGTATAGATCAACAGACCTAGGCATGTAAGACTGATCAAACAAACACTAACACTTTCAATAAACATTTTTTTTTAACTCTTCCAAATGCATTTTGTATTTAAATCGCTCTTCTAAAAAAATTTATAGGGGTTGAGAATGCAGAAAATACAAGGTCCTGATATTGATTCCTGGTACAAATTTATTTATTTGTTTATTTCTTCTTTTGAGCCCTTACACTAGGGAGACCATACTCTGATATTTGCACATGTAGGTCTGACTTATTTCACTTATGAATATGCGTTCAAGATACATCCACTTATATATGAAGTCTTCTAGTTTAACATTCCGTGTAGCCGAGTAATATTCCATTTTATGAGAATACCACATCTTTTTAAATCATTCTTCAGATGATGGGCATTTTGGTTGTTTTCAGGATTTGGCTATCACAAATTGTGCTACTATGAACATAGGTGCACAGATATCACTGCATTAATATTTTTATGGAAAATAGGGACACTATCAATTTATTGAAACTTTGTTATTTTTTTTCTTTAAAATTAAATATATATAAATATATATTAAATATATATAAATAAATATATATATATATATATATATCACTGAGATACAAGGGCCTATTGATATTTAGACATAACAAATTTTAGAATATTTTATATCTAACTATTTTGGAGACACAGTGAAGGATTATCAGAAGTCCAACATGGTTTAGTGTCTGAGGAAGTACATAATGGGTGGCTATTAATTATTGATATAGTTCCATAAACATATATTAGGTTATAAACAGGTCATTGAATTACAATTTTACAAATTTCGTTTAAAATCCCAATTTAAAGAGATAAAAGCAGCTGGCCAGATAGCTCAGCAGATTGAACAGCCTGCTTAGGCAGACTGAGCGGCCAGGGTTCAATCCCCTGTGTACCCTGTTGGCCCCACCCCTGAGGTGCACATAGGTGGTCATTGAGACTGGGCATGATGGCACATGCATATAATCCCAGCCCTTGGGAGGCTAAACACAGGAGGATCACTACGAATCTGATCTAAGGAGTGAAACCCTATAGACCTTGTAGACCCTTACCAAAGTACGAAAGAAAGAAAGGAAGGGAGAAAGAAAGAAAGAAAGAGATAAAAGCATACAGAGCACAAAATTTACTCATATCTCTATGGTATTCATAATTATCTATGGTTTTAATTTCATTGTTTATTTCTAAACTGTATAATATAAATGATCATTTAAGTAATTTGTGAATGATTTTCCTAAGAAGTTTGAAAGGAAATAATATATAATTTATTATTAAATAATAATTTTTGTTTCCATTTTACAGTACCATTTTACTTGGGAAATAACATCATAATCAAAATTTTACTTTACATTAACAGTGATTTTAAAGCAGGAAACACTGCTTCATACTGAGATGAAGATATTGACTAGGATTACAAATGAATGGCCTTTTAGCTTAATTATTTACCACATATTTAATTTTTAAGCATTTTTTAACATCAAACACCCAATGTCCAGGGACAATTTAATTTTGTTTTTAAGATCATGTCTAACCACCACTGAGAAACAAGAACCTGTAAGTATTTAGAAACAAATTTTAGGATATTTTATATCTAAATACTTTGGAGACATAGTAAAGGATTATCAGAAGTCCTATATGGTTTAGTGTCTGAGCAAGGGCACAGTGGGTGGCTATTATTTGTTTATTTTCCTTATTCTCTTTCTAAAACAGAAACTTTTCAGGTGCTAGTACTATTTTTAGGCATGAAAAGATCCTTTAAAGACTTCTCTCAATAAAGTTTCTCTAACAGCAATGGAACACCCATCTCTGACAAAACAAAACAAGAAAGAGGGATATAAATAAAGGACCATTCTCATAGTAATATATATATATATGTTAGTTAGGATAGATACACAGCTACTTTCTCCTAATTTAATGAGAAGAAAGATTAGTACTGATAGTGCTTAGACAGGATATCATGTCTACATCTTGTACTCTGAATAACTACTATGAAGACAATATACAATGTAATAATTATTGTAACTGTCCTACTAATGTGTTTTAAAACTATTACATTGCTGTTTTTCTCAGTAAAATGAATAAAAAATTAAAAATAATGAATTAAGAACCAAAGCCTTTTGCTTAGTGAAATTTGATGCTGCCCACTAATTTAAAGTATCGTCTTCTAATTAACAATAAGCTTAACATCACTGTCTTTCTGAGTATCAGACATCTTAGACTTAACTTGAAATTGGTATTACCTATCAATCATTGATATTCTAATAAATTCTAATTGATATTCTAATAAATCTCTGTGATAAAAGCAGTTACATATTTTTACACAGAAATTTAGAAATCTAAGCCTGTGTACAAAATTGTAGCCTGTCAATCCTATGGTATTTTTCTAGTCTCTTACACTCATTTAATATCTTTTTTTGTTAAGCTCAAACATATAAAATTTAATCTATGTTATAGAGTAATAGTATCACTAAACTTTTCTTCTGTATGGTTAAGAATATAAGTTTACAGACCAAAAGTTAGAGAAAAAGAAAGGCTACAAGGATAACCAATATTTTGGCCCTAGTCCTTCAAGGTTAGGGGGGACTCAGGATACAAGAAAACCTGTACTGTTACATCCTGTACCTCAGTGGTTTCCCAAATTTTCTGTTCTACGAGATTATGGGACCACAGAGGAAAGGGATAAATGAAGTATAATATATCTAAAGAGAGTCCCGTAGAAAGAAAGCATTCTCTCAGGCTTTCACAGAGAGCAAACTGGTCAGGCAATGGGCATGACTTATCCAGATGGCTGACACTGAAAAAAGTTCTACAAAGCATTGTACATGGTTCCAAAGTTAATCCTGAGGGGATTTGACCTTGGAAGTTTCAAAAGTTAATATTTTGTTATACAATTCTTTAACTTGCCCTTAACCGTCCAACAGAAAAGTCTCACTGCAAGGTACTAAACGCAAAGCTCGATTAGTATGATGAGCTGTACAAGCCTTAAATCAACAGCCTC